>JALLAR010000398.1:0-16262 GCA_036939335.1 Conticribra guillardii
ATTCGATACTACCTCTTTTCTGGCATATGTTCAGAAACCATACCTAATCATGAGGGAGTGTTCTCTCACTAATGCTAATGCTAATGCTAATGCTAATGCTAATGCTAATGCTAATGCTAATGCAACCAAAAGATGATATTTGGTTCATAGATAAAAATTGATTACCCATGACTGTTACACTTGGCAGAACATCCAAATTTACTGACAACTCACAAAATCTACGGGACTGTTATGAAACCCAAATTTATTTTTACAAGCACCCATAATTATTTATTAATTGGAATTAGAATATTTCATTAATGGCACTTCATAGTCATAATCATAGTCATAGTCATAGTAGTCGTAGTTGTTGGAAATGATTGAAAAAAAAAACAGAAAAATAATTAAAAGCATCTCTGTGAAGCACAATAGATAGGGTATGCATATGCAGCAACATGTTATCACACACAGAGATGAGTAGAAAGCTAGACCACCAACCAAAAGAGATGGTGTTTGGTCCATGGATAAAAATTGATTACCCATGGCTGTGCTATGATGTGGTGGAACATCCAAATGGAATGACCACACTCAAAATCTACAGGACTGAGTAATGAAACTCCAAATTTACATTTTCAAGCACCCATAATTCAAATGAATATTTCACTAACTGCAGTTAATATTTCTTGAGAGGAGATAGTTGGAAATGATGAAAACAATAGAAGAAAAAAGAATTAAAAGTATTTTCTCTGTGATAGCACATAGAATAAAAAACTATTATCACAAAAGACCAATGCAAATCATCAGCACTGATCTACAGCTACAGGACTGTTAATGAAACTCCAAATTTACATTTTCAAGCACCCATAATTCAAATGAATATTTTATACATAATGGCAGTTAATAGTTCATGAGAGGATATCGTTGGAAATGAGAAAAATAATAAAAGAAGAAAGTATTTAAAAAGTATTTATATCTCTGCGAGAGAGTGAAAAATGATTATTGCTGACAAATTTGTGAAGTTATCACCAAAAGTTGGTCCGTTCCGGGATTCGAACCCGGGACCTCCTGCACCCAAAGCAGGAATCATACCTCTAGACCAAACGGACGCCGTAAATTCTATGGCGAATTTTTAAGCTTCAAACTATTTATCCAAGTAATAAATAGACTGCATCGCACGCAGTTCTCCGTCTTACAATACTACGCGATTTTTTAAATTCCTACCTCGCTGAGTAGCTTTATTATTTTGAAGGTACTATGCTTGCAATAGTATGCAGCGCTGCTTTGTTTTCAAGCTCTTTTATTCTGATTATGTTGCGTGTTATTTTAATCAAGTTGAAATGAGATGGATGTTTAAGTTGTTGCTATCTCCAAAGCTCAAATGTCAAAATACCATCTTTTGGTGTCAAAATTAAATTCCAGTTGTTTTCATGCAACACTGGAACTATTTTCGAATTAATGACCAATTAAATCGGGTGGAACAATCCCATCCTCTGTCCTGATAATACCAAACCCCGCACCTCTGTTTGTCACAATCTCCAAATTCAATCCAACTTCCAATAGTGTGACCTTTTCCAATCCATCCACATCCCGAGGAATTTTGCGAAGCATAACTACCGGATCATTCTGAGATGTCAACGGCTCTGAGTCTCCTGGAGCTACAAAAAAATCTAGTTTGCCAAATGATCTGCCTAGTTCGACGGGTCGGATTCTGCAAGCGTGTTCTTCAATGAGATTAAATTGTCGCGCTATGGCTGCTTCTGCACTTACAGTCCCTTTTGGAGGAGTTCCAATAAGGAAAGTTAGATGTAAAATGAAAACAATATTCAGTAACAGATCAATAGTGGTAGTGTTGATACAAAGATGAATCAACATCGAAATTAACCTTACCCGTGCAACGTGCTACCTTTCCCACGAACCAAAACCTGGTCTCCTGCCCTGACGTGTTGGGGTCACGAACATACAAATCTTGCACACATTCCGATCCCCCCACCTTGCGAATATTTTGATAATGTCTCAATTGTCGTAATATATTTTCACTTGTGTAGGCCATGTCTCCTCCTTTGGGCTGAGGTCTTTGTCGCATGGGTGAGTAGTAGTTAGCTTCGTCTTCTTCATCGTCTGTCATTCTCAGTGCAATATGGAGGGGTGTCGCGGCTCGTGTTGATACATTTATGGCAGACACTATCTGTTTCTTCCGTTTGGACAATGCACCAGTCTTTCTCCCATATGATGCGAAACCCGCAATTTGGCGAGTGATATCATTAGAGCATGTTGAGTGGACGAAAGTTTCGGCCGATGTTCCAAAAGTCGCTTCATTCGCGAGCAGTGCAAAGACAACCATTGCGTGAAGAGTTGTTGTTATTTGGGATGATTTCATTGTTGGAGTGGGTGAATTGGATTGAAATAATGATGATTATTGTTGCGTCGTTTTTGCCCGTTGATTGCCGCCGCAGCTGCTGATCTTGGTAGATATGATGATGTTGTATTATTATTAGAGTATTAAATTTAGCATCCTATCTTTCAGGATGAATGGACATGAACCAATCTGCAGCGCGAATCACAGCAGCACAGCTCAGCTTTCTCTCTCTCTCTAGAGAGAGAGAGAGAGAGAAGCTACATCATAGATACAGAGAGCGATCTTCTGTATTGTAGACTATTGTAGAGTAGTATCGAACTCTCTCTTCATCTATTCATTCACATGGAGAGAGACAGAGAACATGGTAATCGGGGTAATCGATAGATGGATCTTCACCTGATGGATGATGTATGGTGTCAATAATGCGAACACTGCACAGACACTACCTATGTAAGTATGTACTATGGTACTATGGTACCATAATATATTTTTTTTTGGGAGCGAATTTTTTTGGATGTGCAAGAATTAATCACTCAAATTGGTCGGAACTGAACAGCGGCATCAATTACTATTGTACGATACGAAATCTCTCATCATATGCTCTCATAAATCCGCGAGAAAAGAATATCATACTACAGCTTCACAACCCACATAATATTATTATACCTGTTCTCCATAACTTATCACCATCCTATCTGCACAATTAGCATCATAGCATATAAAATGTTCAAGATTGCATCCGCCCTCGCCATCGTCATGGCCCTCCATGGAATCTCGGGCTTTTCCACCAATCGACCAACGATTGTTCGGTCGTTGACAACCAAGCTTCACTATCATCCTCAGTCATTTGAGAGGGCTGTGGACTGCGCCCAGAATTTTGGTCTTTGTGACATTGATGAGCTTTTAAATCTGTCGACAGGTAAGGCAGTTGATTTCGTGATAGTTATCGAGTAGATCACGGATTGATATCAGTCATGGGCCGCATAGGCTCATATTTCCTTTGAGGATGTCATAAAAATGAATCGATGACTCACATTACTGTTTGATTCCCTTTGCGAAATCGACTACATACAGAGTTAGAACAATTCCAGGGATGTTTTTACGAAGAAGATGCCCTGGGCTGCGATAAAGAAATTCACGTAGGTTTCATATAATGCGATGGCTGCATTTTCCCTTTTAATCTCTACACATTTTCTTACCTTCGTTTGATCTCACCATTCATAAATGTGTCATCGAAACCACAATAGGATCGCAAAGAACTTGCCGAGATACTTCTCCTTCAAAGCGAAATGCACGAGCGCCAGCGTTACCTCAAGGAAGGGAATCTCTTTGCCTACGACATTCAAGAGGATAAAAACATGCACGACAGAGATGAGTTCATTGAAAATATCTCTTCTGAGATGGACATTTAATTGGCCATTATGTATTTGTATTGGAAATTAACATACTTTCTTGAGAGGAAGCTACATATTAGACAATATTTTTGTAAGGGAAATACAACGGTTTGGAGCAACCCGCTAGCCAGCTTATTTGTTCAAATTAGGCAGGGCTCTAATCACATTATCAATTATTACGGTTGTGTTGCAGTTTTACTTGGAAGCATCGACCGTTTGGCGAAGGAAGATTGATCATATTGGATGTTACTAATGATTACTCGATGCTATGCTCTACTACATTGAAATTTGGGCCTAAACTAAGACTACAAAAATAATCAATTTGCTACTACAAGTGCTTTTTGCGCTGTGTGTGTTCTGTCAGGTTCTGTCTGTTTTGGCGTATGATGTATGATGTTGTATCTACTATGGCGTTTTATACTACCGAATGATTCCCGGGAAATGATACGACGATGAGTATTGCTCAAGCGTCTAAATCCCAATTACCGGAATCTAACTTCCTGATTATTTTTTGGGTCTAACATTTCGAAAATCTACCAGATCTCGCTCTCCGTCCACGCTGCACGACACAACAAACAAACTCAAACCGCGACAATGACGAACAACCAACTGGAAGTCGTCACCATATCATACGATGATCTTTTCTCAGCATACAGGTCCGATGATGGCAATGTCAACATAGACGCACTAATAGAGCAGGCGTTTGGGTCTTCTTCTCCCAACAGCCTTGGCATCGTTGCCATCACCGACATCCCCAAGCTCCCCACGCTTCGCCTCAAACTTCTCCCTTTGGCTCGAAAAATGGCAAATTTGAAAGCTGATCAATTAGATGAGATTACCGTTCCCGAATCACGTACGTAATGCATTTCTTGATGTTCTCCACCTCGGTTTTGTTTTCTCATTATTTGTTTATCTCTTTACCATGATATTTCGGACACCACTCTAATCTTGATCTTTTCGTGGGAATTTTATGAACTTCGTCGATTCTCCCAACAAAATCAATGGCATTGATTTTGACATGAATTAAAATGCAGTGTATCAAGTCGGTTGGAGTCACGGGAGGGAGAAGTTGGAGGGGGACAAATTGGATTTGGGCAAGGGGTCATTCTATTTCAACCCTTTGACTGATGACTTGGTAGAGAGTATGTTGGCAAGGCGGCATAAGCAGAATGACATTGACAACAACAGTACTAACACCATTATTGATGGCGACACGATAGACCTCTTAAAATGGGATGAATCCCTAAATATCATCCGAGACGATGACGAATTAAAGACATTGGCGAAATCCAACCCTGGATTTTTCGCACCCAATGTATGGCCTACAAACTCCATGCCCGAATTAGAGGCGACAGTAAAAGAAGTGGGACAGTTAGTGCATGAGGTGGGGAAAATGATTGCAAAATGCTGTGATTCTTATGTGGCGGCTCGCGTAAGTAAAGAACTGTTTGAATATGTGTTATCTTTGCTGCATATCTGTTTTTGGAATATTTGATTTGTATGTTTTAGCACTTTATTGCACAATGGGGTATTTCTTTCTTGAGATCATTCTTATTGGGGGGCAATTCTTTCCAATTATTGTATCATCCTGCGTTTGAGAATTCTTGACTGCACTTTTCACTTTGCGTGAAATTCTGCTATCTCCTAATGTTTTGATAAGATTTGATACTCATTTTTCTCTTCACAATCCATGCATCTTCCCTGACCATATTATATCGTACATCAAAAGTGTCCTGGATACGAACCTAAAAAGCTGGAAAGAATTCTTCTCCATTCCAAATGCTGCAAAGCTCGCCTCCTTCATTACTTTGCCACAGATGATGCCGCCAGCAATGTTGACGACAATACTAACGATGCGGATGACACACAATTCAGCAACTGGTGCGGCTGGCACAACGATCATGGATCGCTCACTGGTCTATTACCCGCATTATACATCGATGGTCAAGGTGAAATTGTGGAATGTCCCGATCCGCAAGCTGGCCTGTACATTAAATCGCGTACTGGAGCATTGGTTCATGCAAGATTGCCAGAGAATTCATTGGCGTTTCAGGTGGGCGAGACAATGCAAGTTCATACTGGAGGGTGGCTGCAGGCAACTCCTCATGGTATGTTTTGAATAGTTTTCTTATTATTGAGCGTTCTCTGTCAAGTAAAATGATTTGATTTCTTCCTGTTCGCACGTTTCTCCTTTTATTGACTTATCAATGTCGTTGCTGCTAGCTGTTAGAGGTTGCAAAGGTGGACATGTCACAAGAGAAACCTTTGCCGTTTTTATGGAACCAGAGTAAGTGTGTTTATTGTGCTTTTTATTTCTTGGCACTTGTTTTGCTTTTCAACAGTATTTTAAATGTTGAAAATCTTTTTGTGAATATGGTTTGTTAGATATCATATCAGCATGAACCTTCCGAAAGGAAGGGCTGTTGAGGATACACAATGCATCGAAGCAGAGCGATGGTTACCGAGTACGGTTCGTACTTTGCGATCCCGATGGCAACTTGGTATGAATTTTGGAGAGTTCAGTGATGCAACATTTGCTGCATTTCATTAAGTACTTCATGAATTTGGAAGAATACAATTGAACAAGAATAATAATACAATATCCCATCTCTGACAGCAGTCAATGAATATAATATGATGCTATCATGACATTATGCACCACCTTCATCCATGCTCCAAGATGTGACATGGCATGTGCTATAAGAACAGGTCAATGAGGTAATTGAAAATAAATAATAGAAAAAAATTCGCTCACAATCCTCAAAATGAATAATGCTGTTTTTTTGTGTGTTTCGTTATTTTTGTTGAGAGTGGGGTATCCGGACAAATTTGAAGTCCAGTTAGCAATAACCACAAAAAAACCGCCACAATCAAAATCATTTATTTCTCCCTCCCGCAATGGCCACACGTAGTATCGCCGTAGTCACTCCCAAAATCACCGAACCCAAACTCCCTCTCGATTACTTTGTAATACGAAATCACCTTTCTATTATAATCTCTCTTCTCCCTATACCTCTTGGCCATGAACGATCTCTTAAAACCATTATAGACCTTGAACCAGCAAGTTATATTACAGAACGTCGGATAAGAGGTGGGACAATACGACATGCAAAGAGGAAGGAAACATGGAATAAAATAGTCTTACAATGTTGCGTAGCTGCCCCGGACTCAATTCAAATGCTTCCACCGCCAAAGTCAGCTCTTTTACCACATCCGTATGAGACACTAATGTATTATCCGTACAAAAAGTCACTGCCAATCCCTTCTCAATCATTTTCCTGACTGGGTGGTTCCGTATATCTCCCTTCAATTCTGGCATTGTTTGTAGATTGGAAGTCAGACAAACCTCCATACAAATTCTCATGGCACCAACATATCGAGTCAAGTTTTCTACATAGTCACGTTTGCGTTCCTCGCTCATTCCCTCTCCTTCCTTGACATTTTTGATTTTACCGCCTCTTCCTTCGCCTTCGCCAATAACATCCCATCGAAATAAATGAAGACCATGACCAATTCTCTCGGCATGTAAATCGGTAATGGCAGAAAAGATACTTTCGGGCCCATATGCTTCTCCAGCATGAACAGTTTTGTGTAAAAATGATTGATGAGCTAGATTGAATGCTTCTTTATGATCAGATGCAGGATAGCCGGATTCGGCTCCGGCGATATCCATAGCAACTACCGGGAGGATATAGTCGTGTTCATGCTCATTTGAATCGTGATTATCGTCACCACATTTCGAACATTCGCATCCACCCTCTTTATTACAATCGCTGGGACATGTATGTCCACTACATCTTCCTTTCCTCCTCAAATTGTTGACTGCTGTGACCAAGGCAACACTTGCCAACCCAAATACTCTGTGTGGATCCTCACCCTTGTGCACCTCCCAGAATGAAGAATAGTAAGGCCCCTTTAGCGAAAGAAGCAAGAAATTAGAACATTAAGTGTTTTGACACAATTCATATCAGATTCAGCGAATTGGAAAATATGACATAAAATTGTACACATTTGCAAACATAATGTAGAATGGCCATCTCAATCAGCCACTTACAAATGTAGGCAGAAAAAATCTCATTGCACATGTAATAATTCCATAATGATGGGGAGGTGCATCCGGATGGTAGGGATGCGGTCTCTTTGCCAAATTACGCAGTTTTTGCATCCTCGTCATAATGACAACTCCCTCCTCGCCATCCTCATTAGTATTGTTGCTTCCATTAGCCACATCTACCATAATATCACTAGTACTACAATCAATCTCCCCACTCAATACATCCAACTCATCTGCATCCCTCGCCGCTCGCTCCAACCCTCGATTCACACTACAAATCACCTCCTCAATTGAAAAAGTCCCCGGAATCGCATGCAATTGCGGTGCAAATCTCAATTCCAAATATCGTACCCCCACATTGTACGCATCCATGGCAACTTCGTATGCCACCCTTTCCAATGCGTTCGGAATGCGTAATACGGCGGTGATGTAGCCGAATCCACGTAGATATTCTCCCAGCGAGGAATAGGTGGGTGGAAAGACGGTCGATTGTAATTCTTGTGCGTTGTAGGATGGTAAGGATACATTTTGTTGTTTGGCTAGATCGATGAGGGTGGGAATGCGGATGGATCCGTCGAGATGGATGTGGAGGTCTGATTTGGGGATTCGTAAGAGGAAGGAAGGGTCGTAATGAAATCGTGTTTGTGGGATTTTGGAGTCCGCATTACCATTATTTTGATCATTGTCAGTTGGGTTGTTGGATTTGCTGTTCAGATTACTGTCATTGCTGTCGTTGCTCTCATTTGTTTCATTGGTGACACTGCTTTCTGTTCGATTATGATTATCGTTTGCCATTTTAAAAGATATTGCGAAATAATGATGATCTAGGAAGAGCGTTGATTATGTTGTTTGACACCGTGGAACTAATGGAGATGTCGGTGAGCGAGTGACAGATTGCGACAGATCTCCAATTCAAGATGGCCAGTTGCTCAGACGTCAGAAGCTGCGTACTAGTAGATAGTGTAACCTGCCGCAGCGATGGCGACGATGATGCCGGTAGAAGTACTATCGGTTGAATGATTATTTGCGAAGAGGCGGAAGAATATTGTGAGTGGGTGTCAAGCTTGACGTTTCGTTTCAGTTGTGTGCCAGAATCCAGAATACTTCATTTTTTGTGCGACGTCTTGATTTTTTGTGGTGCGTTTTTTCTCTTGCCACGCACGCGCGCAAAATCTTTCGTGTCACGCGTCACGCTTCACGCTCCTTACCCTTTGGATTCCTTTTTTTGAGTCATGGCTTTTTTCCAAATAATGTAAATCAAATTTCCTGCAGGAGAAAAATATTATGTGCATGTCCCTTTCACTAGCACAACTATTGCATCATTCCAATGATTTGTTAATGGAATTGACCCAGGTTTTATTGTTGAAGAAAGTCTAATGAGCAGCTAACATCTTGTACAGTACAAACACTTTGATGTAGTAGTACACTGATAATGATAAGGACTTCAAGACAGAGACAGCTGATGCCTTCAGTCTTCTTTATGATGGTAAATGCTCTGCAGTGGCAGTGTGGGATGGCAATCCAATTAGCCTTGGTATATTCAAATCATTTGTGCAACCCACAATATATGCTGAACTTGAAAATCCATGATTTCTTTCAATACCATTAGCATTAGTGCTACTGCTAGTGCCCTCTCTTTGCCTACTGTGTGACATTGAGATTTGGTGGTATATGCAATATCTATTTACTTCTCGAACAACAGATTTTAAGAATATATTCATACATTTCTCCACACACACAAATAACCTAATGCAATCCCTACATTATCACATTATCCAAGGGAGATTCCTCTGCATCAGTGAAATGGAACTAGTCATTCTAATGTTTTCAAGGGTTTAAAATTTAGGCTGAAGCAACGGCTCATTTTGATGGTTTTAGGAGCTAAAGCATTGATATAACGGCATTCTATGGCTGATTATTTACTTCAGGAGTAAGTTACCCATTCTACAGATGATGTCTGAACGTCCTTGCCATCGACCTTTTCGCTACTATGTTTTGTCTTTGTCTCATTTTTTCTCCCTCCATCGGCAACAAATAGAGAGCCCCTTTTCTTCATGGCCCCTAAATTCTTACAAGGAACTTCTATCGCCCTTCCTGGTGGTATCGTATTTAAATCATAATCACCATATGAAATGCGAACCAATCGTGTTACATCCAACCCTAATGCACCTAGGATACGACGCAACTGGCGATTTTTCCCTTCAGTACAAGTAATTTGCAACCATGTGTTGGTACCTCCACCACCAGCACTTTCCCTTCCTCTTGGCCCACGACGCTGAGCAGAAATTTTGGAAGCAGACTTTCGTTCAATGCTAACTTTTATCCCCTTGTATTTCATCATGGTCCCACTTTTTGGTTGAACTATTGTCACGTCTTTATCGCCATTTGCAGCATTATTTACATCGTCATTCATCCGTACTGTCAACCCTTTTCTCATGGCTTGTAGTTTCCCCGGTGTCAATCGTCCATGGACACGCACTCGATAAGTTCTCCATAATTGATTCACAGGCAATTCAAACTCTCGTGCATATTTTCCGTCATTGGTAAATATCATGAGCCCTTCTGTCATCATATCTGGAGTGAAATACGCAGCAACGAGAGCACATACTAGTTCATTAGATAAATGTTTGAAAACAATGCCATGGAATCTCTAAAAATATGTAGGGCTCACCCAATCTTCCTACTGGCTTGAGATGAGTAGGGATGTTTTGATTTTTTTTGCTGCTAACTCCTACTCCGCCGCGTATCAGACGCTGAAGCATGCTAGGACGTCCATCGGGGTCATTTTCCGTTATGAGTTCTCCTTTGAGTTTGTTTGCGAGCCACACTCGGGTTGTTGACGAAAACTCGCGATTTATTGCATCATTCTGCTTTGCAGAGCCATTTTTGAGATCTTTGCTGCTAATATCGGAAGATTCATTCTTAACAGCATCTTTCACCTGCTCTAAAGAAAGCTCCTTCAACGTTTTTTCCACCCCGCGAAGCAGTCTTCCATCAACCTTGATGGCAATATTGTTATTAGAGGGGTAGAGAAGAAACGAAGGAGTTGTTGCAGCTTTTCCAAATAATGTGACACGTTGTGACATCACCATTCGTTCGGATTGTCTTCGTGACATCCCCAAATGTTTTGAAAGGAGGGAAGAGATTCGTACTCCTTCGGCCTGACTATTGACTTCGTCTCTACTTCGTGTATTCCCGGTTACATTTTGTGAGCTGCTGAAACCCCTTGTTTGCAATATTTCATGCTGTGAGCGTAATGTCAGCAATATCTCGCGCGTTGCATATTTATGTTGGTGGTTAAAACGTTTATGGGATAGTTGGAAATGTGGTTTTGTGAACACAGTGGAATAGCTAGCAAATGATGTCGTTGCATATGTCGTGGCGTGTTCTAACACAGGTTTGAGAATGCAAGAAGTTCTCAAGCAAGGAGGAAATCCCGACGAGTGCAGGGAGGACGATAGCAATCGCGAGAGAGCCATTGGTAAAGTCGGAAGTGATGGCAAACTGGAGCGAGTGGCAATCGATCTGGAACTTGCCGCAACAGTCCCGCATCGGAACGTGCAAATTGATGAAATCATGATAGAGAGTATCTGTGATATTATTGGTTTTCATAGATGTGAGATTAGTCCCCGCCTTTTGCCATGGTCTCTTCCGAAAAACAATGGGTGGACCGGGCGGGCATGAATGTGTGGGCGAAATCTGAAGTAGATCTTCTTTTTATACTACCTCTATTTCATAGAAATAAAAATTTGGAATAATATGTTAGCACAAAACCACGCTTAAAAACGAAATCGAAAATGTTAAAAAAAACACTGGTAATCGTACGTAGTACCCAAGATCCAAGATGACAACTGAAAAAGTCAAAATCAATTCTGAATGTGATACAATAAAACTGACATTTTCTTGTGTTGGGTGCATACTAATAATTTTTGAAAGTGCCTAAACAACAACTGTGTCAAAATACTTATTCAAGGAATCGCACCTCGCAATACATGAAATGTTTTGACCAAATATTGAGCAGCCAATTAAACTGAGTTTTTCGTATGCCACATGCGCTGTTCAAAGAGGCACATTGTTATCGCGCCTGTAAATATTTGTCTTCTTTACAGCATTTGAGTGGAAAAATAAGACGTGCGGGTTTAAAAGTTGTTTCATACAGACTACATTGGCCAGAAACTCGAAAACAATGTGCGCTCCATAGTACAATAGTATAATCGAACTTTCTATGTAGTTACTTCATTTTTCTTTATGTTATCACATCAATATATCACATCATACATCATCCAATCCATTTCGCATTGTCTATGTGCTTTTCCAAAACTTCTCGTCCGAGTCCTCGAAGGCTTACTACAATCCGTGCCTCTGCCCACCTACACTAACAATTGCATTAGCGACGCGGAACAATTACAACTGCATTTCAATGTGTTGATTGTGGTATGGCAATTTCTTCATGAGCTACGACGGCGAATGTTTACATCACGTCCAAGACCGAAAATTTAACTGCAGCATTCGCAGTTGCTCACGGTTTTCCACAGCCTGACGGCCTTGTATTTTGCCAAGGCAGGGTATCCACCCTCTGCGAAAATTTTAGCTTCCACAGCCTTATTTGCTTTGTTGCCCAACCAGCTCATTGTTTATCTGACACAGGAAAAAAGTGCGGGCGGTAAGGTAATCATTAGTGCTGAGCAATTGTATCACGATTGAACTAACGTCAAACATAAAGCACGACAGAGGAAAACATGAAACGAGAAAACAGTTTGATCAAGTATTCGCGGTGGCGCTCCAATTCGAAGCTTGCCGGCATGATCGCTTACATTTTTAATTTGAAGTTAGAAAAAAAGGAAATTAAATTATAACATTACTATGTTGGTGATAGCAGAGGAATATTTTTTCTGTTTTAGAGAGTGATGATAGTGGCAGGGGCGGCAGGGCACGACGCGACGCTTTTTGGGTGCACGGCGCACGGCGTCAAGCTTGACGAAGTTGTCGTGATTCGTGATTGGTCTCTGTTGGTCTGTGACCGTTGTATGTACCGTTGTACAGAGGGATAATCACATACTTCTCTTTCCAGCTTTCTCATATTGTATTGCCAACATAATTTTATGTACTATACAAATCCTCTCAACTGAAAGTTAACGCTTGAGGTTTCCGTTTCGTACGAATCATTTTTTTTTGACATACGCTTATATGGCAGGAAAAATCTCAATCTCAATCTTTCGGCGAAATGATGAAAACAGATTCGTGTACAGAGTTGAATGTTAATCATTAATTCTACTCCGCTAAAAAGAAAAGTAATACCACGGGTAATACGTGCAGCTTCGAAATTGACATATGAAAAAAGTAGTAGGAGTAGCATACATTCTCGTTCCCTTGGTAGTGCGATATCTTTTTTTAATACTACTCTAGAGAGCGACTTCTCAAATCTTCTGAAAGAAGAAGGGGCAATCAAGAATTTGTGATGATGTGCCAGTTTCCTCCAAATTCGCATCTGTGAAGAGATTTTCATCTTTCACAGAACGCTCATAAATTCATTCGAACCCCCAAAAATAAAAATAATACTCATTATTGCAATCTACTATCTACTACCAAGTGAGTCTTTCAGATCCCAATTAATGGTTGCCTTTTGAATGAATGCGGTTATTGCGGGGATAATATCATTGATTCCATCCTTCGAGCACATTGCACATGATGTGCGATGTGCATGATAGGAGTATGTGTTTCTCTCGTTGTTGTCATGTGTCATATTGTACACAGAGTTGGCGTTGCCGTCCATCTTTGTTGCACATTCTTGCGCTGTTTGTTAGACTGACTTATCCCGCTTTATTGATTTTGTAATATTATTTTTATTGTCCGTCAGAAACATGGATATCACAGAGAACAAGCCCGACGCAACTATCGTAGCACCCACGGAGGAGGTTGCCACCGAAAAGATTGAACAACCGACTGAATCCCCTACAATTGAAACCGAAAAGGCCGAAGAACCCGTTGCAATCGCTGAAAAAGCAGAGGTAAATACCGCCGAGGCCGCTGAAGCCAAAGATGCCGTAGCCGAGGAAACTACCACCGAGGAAGACGCCGAAGAGAAGCTCTTCTCCGAGGGAGGCATCAACGTATCTTTGTTGAAGCAAAAGACCTGGAGGATGTGGGAGACTGTCACTGAGCGCATTGGTCAATGCCCTGGAAGCCCTGGAAACTAAGTTAGGTCTTCTTCTTCCATAAGATACTCCATTTCATTTTTTCCTTGGGATGGCAGTGCGAAATAATACGTTACTGATGCATCCGAAAAATGTCAGTGGTAGCAATGAATAAAATCCTCCTTTTGTACAGTCTAATCATGTGGGTGTGGAGTACTGTTTTGTTTCAAAATAAAACAGCCCAAATGAATAGTTTTTAAATAATAATACACGTGCTTTAACTTCTTTTCTATCCGCAACAACATTTGAATTTCTGCAATTATTCTCTTCGTGGCTACCAATTAGATCAACGCAGCATATCATCAAATATTCCTCGCTCAACGTCTTTTTTCTGGTAAATCGCTTCGTTTCTGCATCGCCATCATATCACGATTCTGGAGCGTCTGACATAATGATACTCAATGCAAAATGGTTCTCTATATTTTACTAATTCCAACCCGAAAAAGATAGAATAGTTCATCATCAGAACAAATATGCATCATCCGCTCAATGCTACAATAAAATATCCGAAGGACTTATCGATGTTCACAAAACAAGGCTGTTTTCAGTATTCGATTGTATGACCATCGTGCAGCATATGCCATGCGCTTTCCAATTATTATGCTATCTGCTTTTTAGTCTCTCGCAATCGTCTCACAAAAAATACTTCATCATGTGATTGCAATCAATTCAAATGTTGTGTCTGTTGACATCTTAAATCCAAACAACAAATCAAATGGTTATACATATCTCCGTCGAAGTCATCATTTTCAATGGATTTTTCCAAGAGAACACACTCATGAGAGGAAATAAGGTTGATTTTTTATAACGCCAAAAAAATAATATTTTAGCAACAAAAACTACACACTACCATTTTACCACCACTACCACAACCACTATCTATTATAATATTAGTACCAACTATCAACCATGCTCCATTTTAGATGATACCACCATCATTATTATTACCATCCTTCAAAAATCCACCAATCTCCAAAGCATCTCTCCCCACCCCCGCAATATACTTGAAAATGTATCCCCCCCAACCATCGTCGACATCATGATACCACCACCAATACATTGTCCGCATGGCACATTTGCAACAATGCCACAAGCTTGGCGCCCAATCCTTTTTCTCCATCATCATCATTGTCGGAGGACATGATGATGTTATGATGATTATTGGTGGTGGTAGTAGTAGTATGACTATTGCTGCTATTGTTGTGTTTATTATTGTTGGGGTCATTCGTGCTTGTAGTGTTGGTAGCTGCAGCAGTTGAAGTTGTTGTATTGGTTGTATTATTCATAGTAAATCGATACGCAAACATGTTATGACTCGCCTTGTCCACTTTTTTATCATGAAATAACAACTCTGCCAACACCCACTGCACATCTTCCATACACGTCAGTGCGACCAATCATTATTTTAGCGGGTCCGGATTTGGGCGGATGAAAGGGAGGGGTGCGGTGGATGGTTTGTTGGTGGAGGGGGTTGGTGATGATGTGGGTGGGGAAGGTTCTTTGGGGTTGGTTGTATTTGGTGGAGGAGGGTTGGAAGGTGGTGGTGGTTGTGGTTGTGGGGGGTTGTATTGTTTGATTATTGTTGGTTTGTATTGTTGCATTTTCATCATTGCTATTATTATTGTTGTTATTGTTGCTGCTGCTATTGTTGTTGTGATTGTTTTCATTATCTCCAGTATTACTACTACTACCATAATCCCAATCCATGGTACTACTACTAGAATCAATCATCACCACCCCACGACAATACTCTCTCCATATAATTCCCACTTCAATATTTGCATCGTACATATCAACTATCGTAACTCTTGAAGCAATTCTTGTTTCAATGTGGGTTTCATCATGACATGGTGCAGATAGGTGGAGTGGGGAGTTGTTTCCCAGTGGATATGATGATGGGAGGCATACTTCAAATGTTGGTTCTCCTAGATGATTGTTGTTGTTGCTGTTGCTATTATTTTTGTCGTTGCTGTGGTGGTGGTTCTTGTCATCATTGATGGTATTGGAATCGATGGGCTGATTTCGTACACGGATAATCCAGGGCCCTTCTATCAAGATGGAAGCAGCATCAGCATCATCAGCAGCATCATCATTGACATTGTCATTATGATTCCTATTTGGACCTGCTACTACTAGTGCAAGAGAAGATGCTACATCATTGCCGTAATAGGCATGGAGGGCTTCTGATTCTTTGGTTTGTCGTGAGTGGATTTCATCTTTTGGAAATAATAATACATCTCATTCAGAAATATTCCCTATCGGCGTCGGGCATATTTCGATCGGAC
>JALLAR010000399.1:0-16285 GCA_036939335.1 Conticribra guillardii
ACAGCACACTGCAATAGAGGTTGAATAGACATCATAGACGCCCCTCCCCCTCAATATCATCATCATGGCGAATCGTAATGCGGATGCTGCCAACAGCAAATGGTACATCCTGTCCGTCCTGATAGGCGTGGCCGCCCTCTCCTCCATCGGCTACATCAAATACAATACCATCCAGCAGCAACACCAATCCCACGACGCCGACGTCCTCGCCCAGCTCTTTCGCCTCCACGCCAACCACACCGGAGCCACCCGCCGCAACCTCGCCGCCGGCATCTCCTTCGTCCACCTCATGAACGGCGAGGGCAGCGACCAAGACGAGGTCGTGGGCGATGGACCCTGGGACAACACCAACACGCTTCAATTATTCTCCTCCAACCCCTTTAACCCCCGGCAATTCGACGGGACCGATACCGAATTCATCCACTACAAACAATCCAAGGAGCAGGACGAAGACGGCACGACCACCTTTCCTCCCACGCAATCCCCCACGGGAATGACGCAGAATAGCGGACAATGGCCCGATCCCACACTATCCCCCACCAGGACCCCCACCAAATTATACACCAGCGATCCCACCGCAGACGGCGAGACCCATCGCCCCACCCGCCATCCATCGCGACGACCCTCCAACAACCCCACCGCGGAACCCACCAAGGAACCGACCCGCGAACCGACCAAGGAGCCGACGAGATTTCCCACGCGGAATCCCTCCCCGCGCCCTTCTCGCATTCCCACGAGGGAGCCGACGAGGGAACCGACGCGAGAGCCCACGAGGGAACCGACGCGGAGGCCGAATAATTTGCCGACGAGGCTCCCGACGAGGCTTCCGACGAGGTTGCCGACGAGGGAACCCACCAAGGAGCCGACGAGGGAGCCGACGAGATTGCCGACGCCGGATCCCACGAGGAGGCCGAATCGGAATCCCACCGAGGAGCCCACGAGGGAGCCGACGAGGGAGCCCACCGAGGAGCCGACGAGGGAGCCCACTCCGGATCCGACGAGGAGGCCGACGCGAGAGCCGGTGAAAGTCGAGGAGGATACGAATATCGATACGAATACAGAAGTGGCGAATGATCCCACGAGCGGACCCACCAATTTACCGACGCGGAAGCCCAATCATGGCAGTTTCTATTGTGGGAAATCGGTGGCGGAAGCGGCGAATACGTGCGATTTGCCTTGTCCGGAGGGTCATGCCCAGTGTCCCGTGGGAATGTTTTGTTATGCCGTTTCTTCGTGCGGGGAGTATGTCGAGCCGGATGATGACAATAACAACAACAACAATACTAACGATGAGAAAGAGGAGGAGGAGGCTCCCCCCACACCCTCACCAACAAAAGCCACACCCTCCCCCGTAATGACACCCTACAACGCCCCTCTCTCCAACGATTTCTACTGCGGAACCACCCTCATTGACGCAGCCACCTCCTGCCAATTCCCCTGTCCCACGGGAGCACCCTCCGAATGCCCCAACAATTCCAAATGCTACGCCTCCACGGGATGCACCGCCGTGGGACAACCAACCTACCAACCACCCACGCGGGCTCCTTCCTACGATGCCTCGGAAACATTCTACTGCGGATCCTCCTTCCAAGAAGCGAGTCGGGAATGCAAGGATCCCTGTCCTTCGGGGTTGAGCTCCGATTGTCCCAGCGGCGAGGCATGCTATGCCAATACACCCTGCAGTTCGGGGGATAAACTGGGATTCTATTGCGGAACCAGCATTGTCAATGCCAGTGCTTCGTGCGAATATCCATGCGAGACCGGGATGGATTCGTCGTGTCCCGTGGGCTTGTCGTGTTATGAGACGCAGACGTGTAAGAATTGGAATACCGTCAAGGGTGGGGAGCCGACCAAGGCGCCCATTCTTCCGGCGGTGGAGGATGGGACCAAGTATTGCGGATTCGATTTTGAGCATGCGGCGACGACGTGTACGGCGCCGTGTCCTTCGGGGTTGAGCAGTGATTGTCCGGGGGAGATGTCGTGTTATACTCATACGCCTTGCGAGGAGAAGAATACGTTTTATTGCGGTGTTAGTTGGAATAATGCGGCGAGTAGCTGTCGGTTTCCTTGTCCTAGTGGGACGAATGCGGAGTGTCCTCGTAAGTAATACTATTACTTTATTATTATCAGTGGGGAGATAGCAAGAGAGAGAGAGAGAGAGAGATGGGTTATTGGTCGAGTACATACTGCGATTGAATCATTATCATCATCATTTTTATTGACACTGTTCCCCCCTACATTTCGTTTTTGCATTTACTTTTTACAGAGGGTACCTATTGCTATGCTTACACAACTTGTGACGAGACAGATTCCTTCATGTGCGGAAAGAGCTTCGAGGATGCATCCGACTGTAACACTCCCTGTCCAACGGGTGCGCCAGCGGAATGTCCCGCTGGTGAATCTTGCTACACTCACACGACATGTGCCAATAACGAAAAAGTGGACGATGATGAGGACAACAACACCCCCACACTTGCACCAGTATCTCCCTACCTTCCTGGGGACTCCTTCTTCTGTGGAACATCCTTCCTAGATGCATCCACTCAATGCAATGCCCCCTGTCCAACAAGATTGGATTCCGAATGTCCCGAGGGATTGCAATGTTATGGAAACACTCCCTGTCCCAACCGTGATACTTACTACTGCGGAGCCAATTTGAACGAGGCATCTTCCGTTTGCGATTATCCCTGCCCCACGGGAAGGAGCGACGATTGTCCCACTGGTCTGAGCTGCTTTGCATTTACTACGTGCGCTGATAGAGATACATTCTTCTGCGGAGATAATTACATTGATGCAGGAAGTGATTGTGACATCCCCTGTCCTTCGGGTTTGTCGAGTGATTGTCCAGACAATTTAACATGCTTTTCGCATACCACTTGTGGAATTGACATGCCGGATCCGGAAAAACCACCAACACCAACGGGACCTGTGGATTCGTATTTTTGTGGTGCTAGTTTTGACGATGCCACGAGAGATTGTAATATCCCATGTCCCAGTGGTACCAGCGGGGATTGTCCAATGGGTATGAGTTGCTTCTCGCACACATCTTGCGCGGACCGCGATTCATTCATGTGCGGAAAGACGTGGGAGGATGCTGCCTCGACATGTAACAACCCTTGTCCCAGTGGAGAGCATTCGGAGTGTCCAGATGACATGAGCTGCTTTGCTTACACTCCGTGTAATAATGTTGGATCCTTTTTCTGCGGCAGAAGCTTTGATGAGGCATCTAGTTGTGATAAACCCTGTCCATCGGGAACTAGTGCTGAATGTCCGGATGATTTGAGCTGTTTCTCATACACATCATGTGGAACTGGTGATTTTGATACCAAGTCACCGACACAGGCACCAACTGCTATTAGGTATGATCCATCAGACTCTTTCTACTGCGGGAGATCTTTTGAGGATGCTGAGGCATCTTGTGAATATAAATGCCCCAATGGATCATCCGATTGTCCTGAAGGTCTGGCATGTTTCGAATTCACTACCTGTGTTGGTGGTGGTGCAGAACCA
The DNA here is from genome assembly GCA_036939335.1 of Conticribra guillardii. Lineage (NCBI taxonomy): Eukaryota > Bacillariophyta > Thalassiosirophyceae > Thalassiosirales > Thalassiosiraceae > Conticribra > Conticribra guillardii. The sequence goes on from JALLAR010000399.1 coordinate 3,511, forward strand.
AGTCCGGCGGAGTCTCTCTCCACAGACGCACCAACTGGAGAGTCAGATTCCTACTTCTGTGGAAAGAATTACGCTGACGCCAACACAAAGTGTGGAGTGCCATGTCCTGGAGGAACGTCACTCGAGTGCCCTACAGAGGAATCATGCATTCCGTTTACAACATGCAATATCCAATCTGAATCGCCAACCCCAGCAGGAACACCACCCCCCACATCTTTAATCTCAACAACATTCTATTGTGGTACAAGCAAAGAAGATGCCGATGCATCTTGTAAATATCCGTGCCCATATGGGTCAGCAGACTGTCCGGAAGGTTTGGCATGCTTTTCATTTTCGACATGCGCACCCTTGCCAGAAGAGCCTTCTCCACCTTCATCTCCTTCACAACCAAGCCCTCCAACCACTCCCACTGTGATAACACCGAATTCAGAACCCACTTCAACTGACTCGTTTTATTGTGGTACCAGCTTCAATGATGCATCATCAACTTGTAAACTTCCATGTGCAACTGGTTCATCCACTGATTGTCCCGAGGGTCAGAGCTGTTATGGATTTACGGCATGTGATGATCGTGAGAGCTTCTATTGTGGAGATAGCTGGGACGAAGCTGCTGCAACATGCTCAAAGCCTTGTCCATCGGGAAGCAACGATGACTGCCCAAATGGGCAGGTTTGCTTTGGATACACTCCTTGTGATGACAAGAGTTCCTTCTTCTGTGGTACATCATTTGAAGAAGCTTCTACTTCCTGTTCTACGCCATGTGATTCATCGGCTGACTGTGAAAATGGCGAAGCTTGCTTCCCTTTCACCACTTGCAGTGTTCCAGACACAGATATTCCAGTTGAATCATTTTACTGCGGGTCGAATTTTGAAGATGCATCATTGTCATGTTCTATACCCTGTCCGTCTGCAAAGCATGATGATTGTCCAGACAACCAGCTTTGCTTTCCTTATACACCTTGTGCTGAGCGCGAATCGTCTTATTGTGGTTCAAGCTGGACAGATGCTGCAACAACCTGTTCCATTCCGTGCCCAAGTGGATCTTCGAGCGAGTGTCCAGAGGGAGAGTTCTGCTTTCCATCGACTCCATGTGACGAGACTGAGTCATTTTTTTGCGGTTTTAGTTTTGAAGATGCCAGTGGATCTTGCCAAAATCCATGTCCATCAGGCCACAGCAGTGAATGTCCGAATAATCAAGGATGCTTTGCTTACACTCTCTGTAACGAGGATGGATCAAATGCAGTTGTCACCCCTACTCTAGCCCCGATTCCTCTAGCGCCACCTGATTCCTTCTACTGTGGTACAAGCTTTGACGAAGCCTCTCTAATTTGTGAGGACCCTTGCCCCTCTGGATCTAGTGCGGAATGCCCCGACGGCCTGAGCTGCTTCTCCAGTACGCCGTGTAGTGATAGAGGTTCCTTTTTCTGTGGTAATACTTGGGAAGAATCAGCAGCTAATTGCGCACTTCCTTGTGAGAGTGGTTCAAGCGCAGAATGTCCTTCTGGCCAAACTTGTTTCGGGTACACACCATGCTCCAAGACTGAGTCCTTTTACTGTGGAACAAGTTTTGATGAGGCTTCTTCAAGTTGTCATCAGCCTTGCCCAAGTGGTTCAGATTCCGATTGTCCAGATGAAGAGACTTGCTTCAAGTACACTCCTTGCGATGATAAAACCCCCTCGACTCCATCAAGTACACCAAATTTGCCTGGAATTCCCGAAGATTCATTTTATTGTGGAATTGACTTTATTGACGCTGCTTCCAGGTGCTACTTGCCATGTCCTAGTGGATCTGCAGCAGAATGCCCAGTGGGCGAAGCATGTTATGGAAATACTCCATGCAGTGGTGGCGATTCCTTCTTTTGTGGTGCCTCGTGGTACGAGGCAGCAAGTGAATGCAAAGAACCCTGTCCATCAGGTTTGGATGAAGATTGCCCGAATGATACCAAGTGTTTTGGGTACACACCTTGCTCTGATACAAATTCTTACTACTGTGGTGTCGATTTTCATGATGCATCAACGAACTGTCTCAAGCCTTGCCCATCAGGAACGAGTTCTGAATGCCCTGAAGGTCTTGCATGCTTCCCGAACACTCCTTGTGATACAAATGATAACCCAATGGAGCTTAATACTGAAGAGGCCATTACTAAGCAACCAACATCACAACCCACGAAAGTGCCAACGGGGGTTCCGACGGGCTTGCCAACAGTCAAACCTACCCCACCACTGGTAGAGTCGATGTTCTTGTACTGTGGAACAGACATTGATAATGTGAATTGCTTGCTTCCTTGCCCGAATAGTAACGAGTGCCCATTGGGTCATGAATGCTTTGCAACTCAAGAATGTAGCGACTCCTTTTACTGTGGCGAAAGCTTTGCAGACGCGAACAGTACTTGCTTGTTCCCGTGTTCTGATGGTCGTGACACAACATGCCCATTGGGCATGAGTTGTTATGCACAAACATCTTGCTCAAGCACATCGTTGGCTCCAACATTGTCACCAACACCATATTCAAAGGTTGTTGATGTTGGTTCATTTTATTGCGGAAAGAATTTTACTGATGCGTCGACTTCTTGTCCCCTTGCCTGTGCAACTGGATCAAGTAGTGAATGCGCCGAGCTTGGGCCCGAGTACTCGTGTTATGCCAATACACCATGTGACGATACAAGCTCTTACTTTTGTGGTACTACGTGGAACCACGCAGCATCTAATTGCTTGTTTCCCTGCCCAAGTGGGCAATCTAGCGATTGTCCAGACAAGACATTCTGCTTCCCTTACACATCCTGTGACAAGAATGATTCATTTATGTGTGGAACAAGCTTTGATGATGCCTCATCATGCGAACGCCCGTGTCCATCAGGAAGCAGTTCGGAATGTAGTTTTGGACAGTCATGTTTCACGCACACAACGTGTAGGGAGCCAGAAGCACCAACAGCGGCCCCCGTCGAGGTCTACATTCCCGAGGACTCTTTTTATTGTGGTTCAGATTTTTTTGATGCTTCGACTCATTGTGCAAAGCCTTGCCCAAGCAGGGACGACTCTGAATGTCCAGGGGAAGAGCAATGCTTTGCCAATACGCCATGCCCAAATCGCGAAACCTACTACTGTGGTGAAAGTTTGGACGAAGCGTCTAACTCATGTGAACATCCTTGTCCAACAGGAAGGAGTGAAGAATGTCCAACAGGATTAAGCTGCTTTGGCTTCACCACTTGTGCTGACAAAGACACATTTTACTGCGGAGCTAATTTCATTGATGCAAGTTCATCTTGCAGCATCCCATGCGGTAGCGGTAAATCAAGTGACTGTCCTGATGACATGTCTTGTTTTGCTTTCACATCTTGCGATATCAAGGAAAAACCTACAGCGCCCACTGAGTCTTATTTCTGTGGTGCAAGCTTTGATGATGCAACCAGAGATTGTGCACTTCCCTGCCCAGATGGTAGCAGCGAGAATTGCCCTGACGGTATGAGTTGCTTCTCACACACCTCTTGTGCAGATCGTGATTCATTCATGTGCGGAGTCACGTGGGAGGATGCTGCCTCCACATGTAATAATCCATGTCCAAGTGGTGAGCACTCAGAGTGCCCGGACGACATGAGATGTTTTGCTTACACTCCTTGTAACAATGTTGGGTCATTCTTTTGTGGCGAGAGCTTTGACGAGGCATCTAGCTGTGAGAAACCTTGTCCCTCAGGAAGTAGCTCTGAATGTCCTGACGATCTGAGCTGTTTCTCTTACACATCATGTGGAACTGGTGATTTCGACACCAAGTCACCAACACAAGCACCAAACACATCCCCTTCATTGCCTATCACTACCCCACCTTCTACCAATTCTTTCTATTGCGGTACCAGCTTCAACGAAGCCACATCAACTTGTTCAACCCCATGCGAGAGCGGTTCCAGTGACGATTGTCCTGATAATATGAGTTGTTATGGATTTACAGCCTGCCAGGATCGTGAGAGCTTCTATTGTGGAAATAGTTGGGATGAAGCATCTGCAACATGCTCAAAGCCTTGTCCATCGGGAAGCAACGATGACTGCCCAAATGGGCAGGTTTGCTTTGGATACACTCCTTGTGATGACAAGAGTTCCTTCTTCTGTGGTACATCATTTGAAGAAGCTTCTACTTCCTGTTCTACGCCATGTGATTCATCGGCTGACTGTGAAAATGGCGAAGCTTGCTTCCCTTTCACCACTTGCAGTGTTCCAGACACAGATATTCCAGTTGAATCATTTTACTGCGGGTCGAGCTTAGAAGATGCATCATTGTCATGTTCTATACCATGTCCATCTGCGAAGCATGATGATTGTCCCGGCGACCAGCTTTGCTTCCCATCAACTCCGTGCGGAGAGCGCGATTCCTTCTACTGTGGTTCAAGCTGGACAGATGCTGCAACAACCTGTTCCATTCCGTGCCCAAGTGGATCTTCGAGCGAGTGTCCAGAGGGAGAGTTCTGCTTTCCATCGACTCCATGTGATGAGACTGAGTCATTCTTTTGTGGAAACAGCTTCGAAGATGCCAGCACATCATGCACAACACCATGCAAGCAAGGCAATAGTAACGCATGTCCGGATAATCAAGGATGCTTTGCTTACACTCTCTGTAACGAGGATGGGTCAAATTCCAGGCCATCACCAACTCTAGCCCCGATTCCTCTAGCGCCTCCTGATTCCTTCTACTGTGGTACAAGCTTTGATGAGGCTGCCTCAACTTGTTCTATTCCATGCCCGAGTGGTTTGTCTGAAGACTGCCCCCTTACAATGAGCTGCTTTGCAAGCACACCGTGCAGTGATACAGGTTCCTTTTTCTGTGGAAAAACTTGGGACGATGCATCATCCACTTGCACTAAACCCTGCAAGAGTGGCTTGAGTTCTGAATGCGACGACGGGGAGTTATGTTATGGATATACTCCTTGTATGAGGGATGACACATTTTATTGTGGAACAAGTTTTGATGAGGCATCCTCGACTTGCACTGAGCCATGCCCAAGCGGTTTGGATTCTGATTGCCCAAATGATGAGGCATGTTTCAAGTATACATCATGTGCTGATGCCAAACCTGAAATTCCAGAGATTACATCATATATCCCTGATTATTCACATTACTGTGGAAAAAGCTTTGATGATGCATCAAGCAGCTGTGTCACGCCTTGTGGAAGCGGATCTGCTACCGAGTGCCCTGTAGGCCAAGCGTGCTTCGCATTTACTACATGTTCTATGGAACAATCCGAGACTTTCTTTTGTGGAAAATCTTTTATTGACGCAGATACTTCTTGTGCCAAACCATGCAGTAGCGGTGCGAAGTCTGAGTGCCCTGATGGAACAAGTTGCTACGCTTACACAACTTGTGCAGGAGAGATTGCTAGGGAACCAACAAGTAGTCCAATCACACAAATGATCCCTAATACTGCTCCAACCACAAGTGAAGATCCTGCTTCATTCGATGACATTCCTTCAGATTCATTCTTCTGTGGAGGATCTTTCGAGGAAGCCTCCACTGAATGTACCACCCCATGCCCAGGAAAAACCTCAGCTCAATGCCCCTTAGGTGAAATGTGCTTCGCGTACACTACGTGCTCTGGCACTCAGCCTGACTCGTATTACTGCGGAAAAGATTACGAAGAAGCTAGTAAATGTGACTATCCCTGCCCGATGGGGGATTCCAGATTATGCCCACCAGAAATGTCATGCTTTGGATACACCATCTGCTCAAAGGACGAGGATGAGAAGATAAGTGCCCTAACTGAGCCCCTAACCGAGCCCCTAACCGAGCCCCCAACCGAGCCCCCAACAAGTGCTCCAACAAGTGCTCCAACTGAAAGTCCTGAAAGCAAAGTTGAAGCAATTCCATCTGACTCTTACTACTGTGGATTGAACTACGATGATGCATCTGAATCTTGTTCAATGCCATGCCCTGGTAGAACAAATGACGAGTGCCCTGGTGATCTTAATTGTTACGCCTTCACACCGTGCTCGAAGCCCGAGTCATTCTTCTGTGGAGTTAGTTTTGAGGATGCGAGTTCATCTTGTACACTGCCATGTCCCTCTGGAAAGTTCAGCACTTGTCCAAATGGCTCATCATGTTTCGCTTACACGACATGTGCACCACTGCCACATCCAACAGCAGTTGATGACTATATTCAAATTCCTGTGAATTCCATCGATTTCAGCATTCCTGTACTTCAAAACGACATCCTTGGCGACCCTAACCTTCCTCTCTTTGTTGTGGCCATTCCCGACGTGTCAAATCGTAAATTGCAACTAGCAAATAACGGCGTCTGCGGACTAGCTTCAGATGGCTTGTCAGTTCTTTACACTCCCATGACCAATTACACTGGGGAGGATGGCTGTGGTTACAGAACGTGTGATGATCGTGGGGAACCATTTTGCGATAGTGCGTTCATCACTATTGTAGTCAACAGCAAACCCACATCGTCACCTACTTCACTTCCAACACCAATTCCAAGCCAGAATCCCACCCAGAACCCCACAAATGAGCCAACACAGCCACCTTCTAGTGCGCCAACTTTCAGACCAACTCCCGATCCCACGAGATACCCAACGAATGAGCCAACTCCAAATCCTACAAGTAACCCTACCAAACCACCCACACCATTGCCAACAAGAAATCCAACCAACCAACCAACCGGATCACCTAGTAGAAACCCAACCAGTTATCCAACAAAGGAACCAACTGCAAAACCAACCAAGTCTCCAATTGTATCTGTTACATTTGATGTTCCTGAAGATTCTTTCTATTGTGGAATGACATTTGACCATGCGGTTCAAATTTGTGGCATTCCCTGCCCTAATGGAAAGGATGACTGTCCACAAGGGCTATCCTGCTTTGGCAACACACCTTGTGGTGATCGAAGCTCTTTCTTTTGTGGTGCTACCTACAGTGAAGCAAATGACAGTTGTACCACACCATGCCCTAATGGCTCTGCCGGTAAGAAGAATGATTCCATTTTTGATTTGTCTCGTACATGTTTTATCGCATCATTCCTCACAATCATGTTCATCACCAATCCTTATCCCATTCTCGTAGATGAATGCCCAGGCGGGGAAAGTTGTTTTGCCTTTACCATGTGTAAGCCAATAACAAAGGCACCCACGGACGAGCCAACGAGCCGACCTACCAAACCGCCAACAAGGGAACCAACGAATAGCCCATCTAATGAACCCACTCGACTACCCACAGGAATGCCTTCTGATCGACCCTCGAATAGGCCAACTCCAGCTACGACTCAACGCCCAACGANGACTACCCACAGGAATGCCTTCTGATCGACCCTCGAATAGGCCAACTCCAGCTACTACTCAACGCCCAACGAATAGCCCTGTGAAAGTTGTAGGAATGTCCTCCTCAACTGAATCAGATACAACCAGCGAAGAAAGTGATAATGCTGACAAAGAATCCGCGCCAGCTGAAGAAGAAAGTGATAATGCTGACGAAGACAAAGAATCTACGCCAGTGAATGCAATTAAGCCACTTGATGAATCCGCTGGTTTGGTGATTGAGCTCAAACCTTGTGAAGACCCACTAGCGATGACGGTTAACCAAGCTTACTGGCGTAGTTGGAGTTCAGAGTGAGTACTACCTTATGTTGTGTCGTTTATCATTTTACTTGTTTTATTTTCATTTTCTAATTATTCTCCTTCGGAATACATTGTGATCCATTCAGTCGGCCCGAGACTTGTAATAAATTTGACGCATCTGATATTGATGCAACAACGTACACCCATGTTGTTTACTCGTTTGCTTCTATTTCATCGGATGGACTCCTAGAGCCATGGGTTGGATCTTGGGATGAGGTAGAAAAGTACAAAGAATTCAACAAAGTCAAAGAACGCAACCCTGAAATCAAGACAGTAATAGCTGTGACAGAAGGTGTTTTCTATGGCGCAGGAATGAACCCTGTTACTTTCCATGAAGTGGCAGAAACTGATAGCTCCAGAATTGCATTCGCCCAAAGCGTTGTATCTTTCCTTTCACTGGTGAGTTTGACAGTCTTTTGCCTGTGCTCTCTCCCTGTTTTCTAGATATCTAGTTCTCATTCTCTCATACTGAATTGAAATTTTGTCTGCATTCAAAACAGTATGAATTTGATGGTATTGATATTGACTGGGACTCACCACTGGATAGGGACAAAGGGGGCAGCCCTGATAACTTTGATCGATTCGTACAGCTGGCGAAAGAAATCCGCTCTGCCTTTGATCAATCAGGAAAAGATTACACTCTGTCGATCGCTCTACCTCCAACTGATTGGGAGCTGTTAGACTATGACGTTGCTGGGTTGTCTGAACATGTTGATTGGTTCAATCTCATGACCTTTGACTACCATACACCGAAAAACATCCCAAAAACTGTTGGTGCGCATACTGATCTGAAGTTAATTGACTCTGTGGTATTTGAGTTGGTTCAAGAAATCGCAAGCACGAAGTTTGTTCTAGGAATGGCTGCTTATGGTCGCACATACACTCTGGCAGATGACAGGTGCGAAGAAATAGGTTGTCCATTCAGATCTCCTGGTCTGGGAGGATGTGGTAACACTCCTGGCTTCCTTCCTTTCAACGAAATCATTGACTTTATTGAGAGTAATTCATACAACGAGCTTCACCAGGATGTGAGCAGTAGTTCCATGGTCGCTGTTGTGGACAATGACCAAATGATTTCATTTGACGACCCATCCACATGGGCTATCAAAGAAGCCTACGCTGAAATGATGTGTTTGAGAGGTACCATGCTATGGTCCATAGACATGTTGAAGGCCACTTCTCCTCTACCCTCAAAGCGTAGAACACTTTCTATCCCAGATCAACCTCTCTCGGACTCTTCAACTCAATCCGAATCCATTGGTATCTCTGGAAATGATTTGTTAGGCTGCAATCTGTGCGGAAATCAAAAGATTCTATCTGGTGCAACTGTTGATTATGCCGGTTCAATGGTGTCTTGTTCAGAATTAGAGGCCATGCTAAGTACTGTTTTTGTCCCTCAAGAAAGTGCTCAATGTGGCGATTTACACACCACGTACAGTGAACATTGTTGTCATGTGGCTCCTTCCAAATCATGTGACATTTGCGATGCAACAAGCAATAAGGTGATCCTCAATAACAAACCTTTGCTGTACGCTGGAAAGGACACTACTTGTGGAGACATATCTGATTCCCTGAAGTTTTCCACCGAAGAGAAAAGTTTTACATGTTCCCTAGCCAAGACATCTTTGACCAATGTGTGTTGCGTTGAGTCTTGTCAAATGTGTAATAACATCGGTGAGATGAATGCCGAAGCCAAGATTGAGTTTGATGGGGAAGAAATCAGTTGTGCAGAATACGAGTCCTCGATGAAGATATCTGGTCTATTCATGGGAACTGAGGAGTGCGATGCTTCTTCGGTTAAATATTCAGGAGCCTGTTGTTCAGTAAAAGCCGAACCTGAGTCAGAAACAAGCGCTTCATTTCCTGATGTGCCATGCAACATTTGCCAGAAGGGTGAAGTCCACCATCAGCTAAAATCAGAAACATCTGTTGAATACAAAGGCACGTCAATCTCGTGCGTTGATGTCAACACCATATTATCGAAGAGTGAGACAGATGGGAGCGAAATGTGTGAGGCTACTCAGTCCTTGCTATTTGATGGCTGTTGCTACGAAAAATGTGCTCTGTGTGGTGAGAGAGATCTCAAATTTGATGCCACAGTGAAGTATAATAATCAAATTCTATCTTGTCAAGAGTTTGGCGCTTTGTTCAGCATGAGCAACATTCTCGAAAGCAGTGACCAGTGTGATGCCATACAGTCTGCCTACTCAAGTACCTGCTGTTTCAAGCACCCCAAGTCACCATGTAATCTGTGTGAGCAAGGATCACAGACATATGATGTCATCCCGAATGCTTTTGTGAAGAAACGCTTTGCAACAGATCATTGTGTGAATATCTTAAACACATTGGCTGAGAGAGAAGAAGACGGAAGCCAAACATGCAAAAGCTCAAAAGCAGCTTACTTTTCAAGTTGCTGCGATTTATCATCCAAAACTGAAAGCCAGCCATTACCTGGGGGCGACAATTCATATGTTGAGTGGCTAACTGGATATCTTGGTCCTCAGTCATCTGGCATCCCCCCCTTCGCAAAGTTGTCATTTTGGTCTTTTATTCTAACGTTATTGCTCGGGTACTTCCTGAGCTGCTAATGACACAGCCATATGGCATGTACTATTAATATGTTTGATATATAAAAAAATTAGAGAAATCATTTATGTAATAAATTGCTATCTTTGCTAAAAAACAGTACGATCATAAAACTCTTTCTATGCATTCAAATACTTTCAATTACTAGTCTCAACGTAGCCATGGCTGTGCTCAGGGATAGTAGACAAAGATAGTATCAATAAATCATACTAAATCCCACGGTATTCTTTGCGAGATCATGAAAAGACTGCACAGTTCTTTTCTTTTCACACTGTACAGATAATTTAAAAGTGTTCAATTAAAATAAGTCTAAATCCCATGGTTTGTTACATCTCCAGATCAGCCAAGTCTTACTTTTTTCCTTGCTTCACCGCATCACGAATTGCCTTGAAGCGCTGCACACAATCCTTCTTGCTCCTCCCTGGGACACCCTTGGCAATTGCTTTCCAGCGTTCATTCTTCTCCATATCTGCAGGATACTTTCGCAACATATCTTGGAGTAATGCATCCTGTTCTTCCGTCCATGGCTGATCATTGGCACCTTCATCTGCATCTTTTTCATCACTCTGTCCAGATGGTGGCGCAGCACTGGCAGCGACTTGGTTGTACTTTTCAATGCATTCTTCCTTTGTCCTAGGTTCTGACAACTGGCACAAGTTGTTTACGAAAAGCGCAATCGCATCCCAACGGTTACTTCCACCCGGAGGGTACTTCTTGACAGCTTTTGCCAAGGCAGCCAATTCCTCCTTCATGGCAACAACAGCAAGATCAATGAGTAGAAAGTACAGTGAGAGGCGATGCATGCATGGCATTTGTGAGGCAAGTCAACAATTTTATAGCTGAATAATGCTTACCTTGGTCCATGGACTGGATGCCTTGGCAATTTTCGCCTCACGTTGTTTCACCGCCGCCTCCTTTCGCGCCTCATTACGTTGTTTGATGGCCATGAGCGACTGACGTTCAGCACCAGCCGCTGTTTCGACAGCACATTGCTTAACTTCGACCAACGCTTCCACACAGATACCATCACCATCTTCTTCCGCGGCATTTGATCCTCCTAGAGCATCAGATAGGGAGCCCAGCTCCAAATGAGAAAGTTTATCACACAACAGTTCAACATCATCATTCATTTGTTCCAAATCATCCCATACAGAATCATTTCCGGAGGAACCATCACTAACAATGGCAGCTTGATAAGCAGTCATGGTCAACTTCCTAAACAATTGCTTTGCCTTCCTCAATTGCTTCTTCTCCATCTCTTTGATCTTTTTCGCATCCTTCTTTTTACTATCCTCTTCCAACTTTTTCTTCTCAGCCTCTGCATCCCTCTTGGCCTTTTCAACCCTTTCTCTCTCAGCCTTCTCTTCCTCTTCCTTCCGCTTCGCCTCAGCGGCAGCAGCCTTTTCCTTCTTCTCGCGCTCCTTTTCCCTCCTGAGACGTGGATCCGCCGCCATGGCCCTCTCAACTAATAGATTAATCCTTGCCATCTCTTCTTTTTTCATCTTCTTCATTTTGCGATCGATTTCTTGTTTCATCCATCGTTTCTCGTCACGGGAATCAGCAGCTTCGACATCATGCTCGGCCTCTTTGGCGGCCTTGAGGGTGAAATCACGCCATGACTCAAAGTGGATCCAGAATTCGTAAAAGTCATGAACTTGGGCGAGTGGGGTGTTCTCGTCACCAAAGGGTGGAGCTTTCGTATTATTTTTACCCGAAAGGTTGTTGGAAGATCCAGATTTTTTGTTTTTCTTCCCTCCTCCTCCCTTCTTTTTGCCTCCTCCACCTCCAGAGTCACCGCCGGCATTGGCTTGTTTCGCTGGATCATTGAAACTGGCAAACCTCAAATTCCTCTCAAAGACCGGTCCGTACTCCTTGTAAAAATCAGCTTCTTCCACTCCCTCCGCAGGAATTTTCTCATCGAAATCCACAGTGGAATCATAACTCCTACGTTTCACAGGATCGCTCAACGTATCAAATGCCGCCTTGACCAATAAGAACACCTCATCCTCCTCGCCACGGCCAGTTTTATCTGGATGGTATTTGAGACATGCCTTGTGATAGGCGCGGCGAATTTCCTCGTTACCAGCATGCATGGGAAGGTTGGCATTGAGGATTTGGTAATAGCTCAGTTTGTTGAGTTTGCGTTCCGAGAGGGCGAGGAGATCAATGTCTTTCTTCAACTTTTTCCCGTCTGGGCCCACTGTGGCAGCGGCGTCGTCACCGGGACTGCTTGCGATGGAGGAGGATGCGGCATTGTTTTTGTAGAAGGAGGAGGAATGGAGGAACTCTCTTCGGTTTAGGAGACGGGATTCGTAAGAAAGGTAGGATCGTCCGGCGCATTGGATGATGCCTTCGTCCAGGCTGTCGTTTTCAGCGGGCCAGTCGAGGCCTGAGATGGCGGTGATGCAGGGACCGTCGGTCATGGTTGTTGTTGATTATTTATTCTATTATTATTTGTTGTGTTCTTTGAGCTTGTTTCTGCATTACGATAAGTGGCTGGCTGAATGTGGAGGCAAGAGGCAAAGAAGTTAAACGCATGAAGTGGGTGGCAAATACTTTATATTTGTATTATCCGGCATGCACATATCAT
>JALLAR010000400.1:0-27379 GCA_036939335.1 Conticribra guillardii
TATTGTGAATTGTGAGGGGCCTGTTTGTTGTTTCTGAGGTCAAGAGATGATGCGATCTTTAGTCTGTAGTAGGTGTGGTGTACTCACTTTACACTACCTCTATATTTTCGAGCCAGTAAGTCCATGCATGAAAAATAATAACAAAGTAGTAAGATCCCGATGATTGCACAGGCACAGTCTTCATTGCACCCACTTCCATCTCGAGCATAATAATGAATCTTGAATAAATATTACTTTGTGCATTTGTTTGCACCAACTGCTGACGCATGCGAATGCTGCATTGCGCCCACTTCAAAACACTCAATACGAGGCTCGCAGCACTATTTGCGTAGGATACCACGGCATGCAGTGCAATGTATCTTCACAAAAAATGAAACTGGATTACTATGGTGTAACACAACAGCTGCGAATGTTCCTCATTCAACATGCTATTTACTGCTTGCACGTGCACTATTCATTGTGTTCTTTCGTTGTCAAAGAAATCGATTTTGTCTTGGATACCGTGTAAAGATCACGAATCCTGCCCGCGTGTGAATGTCATTGGTATCTTGGAGTCTTGTGCAGTGATAGATTCAACCTATGCATGCTGAATCGTTGTCGCAATTGCACTCTTCAGACCTGAGTAGAATTTCGCATATGTTCAAACACAACAGTGATGACGTCAGGATACCAACGTTATTTGACACGCCTTGATTTAAAGCCAGAGAGAAGGAGGCCCAGAATGATACTTGCTTTGGGAAGGCATCCCCAAGATACCGTGAGGTATCGCATTTTGCATACACTATGCAGGAATTGAAATTGGTATCTTCTTGGATCATCAACTTGTGCATGCTCAATTGTAAGGCAGCACTCACATGCACTCAACTTGTACACATGTGCATGCTCAATTGTAAATTGTCACAATTATATTGTATACCACATCGACCTTTGTTTCGATGTGAATGTTCGTCGGTGTGCTGAGTTTCCGCCACTCCCTACACGATTGTAGGAATCCACGAGACTGGATCTACACGGTTAAAGAACTCCAAGACTTGATAGCTCGAAAGGAGGCACGGATATCTGACTTTGTTTTCGCCATAAACTTTCATATCGTATCCCACAAGCCCCAACCAATCATCATGTATACTCTAGCTGTTTTGTGCGATGTTGCTGTCGCGGAATTGACACATGCCACACTTAAATTGAGATTAGATTTGTTGGCAAGCGCTGCCGAATCTGTCGAGGCGCATGCCGAACGCAAACACAAGCCCGGATTGAGCGACTTGAGCGTCCCCCGCCTCGATGAACCGTCAAGGAAATTCAGCACACCGGTGCGACACATCCGCAAATGGACGTTGAAGCCTCGAGCGGTACCCAACCAACTGCCAAACAGACACATCCATTTTGCTACTAAAGCCCACCCTTATGTCTTGGCACACTTACCTAATACTCAAGCGAACATCGCGACTCCTGATACGTACGCGCTGCCACCATCGCCTCCGCCCAACCCCAAGAAGAAGAGGACGGGAAGTGTTGCGTTACAAACATTTCTTGATATGGAACTGTCTGCTATGAGTGACAACGGAGAAAACATAGAGCCTTTTCATCCAGTGTTCACTCCTTCTCCTCGTAAGCGAGTGCGCCATGGCAAAATTTAAGCGCATCCCACATCTATCTGGAATATGGCAGAAGAAGGGTCCAGCCAAGTCCAGCGAGACCGAGCCATCGATAAAGCAAGGGGTACATTGCATAGGGAAATTGACATCTATTGAATAAGCTGCACATATCATGATAATTGAACAATAAAATAGCAATGTTGACATCATTTTTCAATATATTAGTCTTACCTAGATGACATTTATACGAGGATAATAAAGAAATAATGAAGCGTTCTTTTACTCATTCAGGTGATAAAATACAACCGCACCATAAATATATAAGGCCTTTAATACAGTATGAAGGCTGATGTGAGGATTAATGGCACCCCACCTTCATGTATGCGTATTTTTATTCCTTCTGATGATTTATCCACAACTTTGTCATCCCAAAGCAAGCGATCTAAGTTTTTCAAAAAGTAACACCCTCCCAATGGCTTCAAGTCAGATACAAGAATGCCATAGACTCTGATTTCTACCTTTTCCCATGGAATCGGAGATTTATCCTTTCCTACTCGCCATTTTTTCAAGCAAATACCCACTAGAATGCCCCGTTCATTTACATTTGCTTGTACTATTTGCCGCGGCTCTCCAAGAACGTTGGAATAGTGCCATGGGTCTAAGTGCACATATTGATCTCCTTCGGTAACCCGCAAGAATGCGTTCTGGAAAGGACGAAATTCCTCGCACAACGATTCTTTTGCTGGTTCAAACTCCAGAGCATGCAAGATTTCGCTTGGGGATTTTTTCGATATTGCCATTGCATTAAAACAAATGGCAGATTTGAGCTTCAGCGTATCCCAAGAATCAAATTGCGAATCTTCTGTATCCTCTATTCTCGATTGTTGAGTTTTCAAGAAGAGGAACTCTTCCACCTCCTCATCGGCTCGTAGAGCATGTAGGGCTTCTAATGGATCATTCCGTAGTCTGGCATCTCGCTGCTCAAGAGTATCCAGTTCCACAACTGCCAATCGCAACATTTCAATCATTTGATAGCCTAACAAGCGCCCCTTTAATAGATGCATTTTTTTGCCATCATTCCAACTCGTTTGGTATTGATCATTTTTGCATAATTTTCCTGCGTCAAATTTCGCCTCTACGCATGCTGCTCCATTCTCAGAGTTACACAAATAGAGCTGCGATGGATCATCGCATCGTTCCTTTCCTTCAATTTTCCCACTGCAATGGAACTTTTCAACAGATGGAGGACTCTTCGGAACCCATTTTCTATTTTGATCAGGAAATGTCAAAATTAGGTCCTTCAGTGCATCATCATCTAATAGACCAGTTCCAACACCTCGTGCTTGCAACTTATCTATTCTTTGCATTGACCCAGTATCAGTGAGCATTCTCAGAAAGAACACAAATGGCAATTTTTCCAAGACACGACCAGCTCGTTCTCCAAACAACGCAGGATCCATCCCCTGGCCAGAACTTAAAGGATCACTAAACTCTCCAGGACTTGACAGTGAAAAATCCCAGCTCAATACATCCACATCCCTTCCAAAAATAGAGTCCATGCATAAAGCTAATTCCATTCCCGACCATACATCTCCAGCATGGTTGGTTGCAATAAATTTGATCCCTGCAGCCGCAAATACGTCCACAACCGTGTTTTCTAATATGGAAGTATAGCTTTGTGAATACGCATTGCCATGCCCGGCAGCAGAGGAATCACCAGAGGTAACCCATCGAAAAATAGGAATCTCCTCCGACGAAGCATCATGATTGTCAGGGCATTCACCACTGCTGCTGCATTGGATCCTCCCTTGTAATATTTTTATAATTATTCGTCGAATCAATCGTTTTCTGGAAAGAGGCGACACACGAAATAAATGCTCCAATTGAACAGTATTAAAAATATCTTGCGTAAATCTCCCATATTCCTTGAATATATCATTCCACTTTTGTTTTTGCTTCATGGTAATTATTCCAAGCAACTCCAACGTCGTTGACGGTGCCATGTATTTCGCATCAGCAGCCAATAATGTCGATGATGATCCACTTCCCACTGCCTTGATTGCAACATGTTCGAATTCATTGCTGATTAACTTTTCTCGCATTGTGGCGGCATCGTAACTCATGAAAAAGCCAATTGTGAATGATAGTATGGCCATGAAAATGAGATGGATGGATGAGCGCAGTGCTTTTTTGCGAGTGGGTTGCGTCATCATCATCATTATTGTTGTTGCTGTGATATTATATTGTATGATGTATTCACGCGAAGGATGGTCGTGCGTACTATGCTGTACTATGTACGATAAAGAGAATCGTTACGCTGCATTTGCTTGTTTCACGATTTCGAGCGATCGAGGTGCCGTTGCTTTTTGGTGAGTGGGCAGGACAGAAGGGTAGTTAATCATTATTGTACTTCTTCGCCCCTCTCCTTCCGAGTTAGGCCAGCATCGTGGTTTATCGCTTGTTGTGATGATAATGTCGTCCTTTAATTTTACATCAGGTCTTGAGAAGATCGATCAGTTCATCCAACCTGGTTCACCCTGTTGCGAAATAATAGTAGTAATAATAATGGGCAGGGGCAGAAGAAGTAGTATTGGGCGTGGGCTTTGAGCTTTTTATTTGACGGCTCACGCTCCCGGCCCTGACGACGGCTGACGGACCCTCGATATTTATTTACAACGCCCAAAGGTAGGAAAGTTTGTGTGATATGATCTGAGTCATGTGATTGGAACTTGTTTACCTTTGTCATTTGAAGATAATTATGAATTGCGGCAATAGAGCATTTCATTCATTATCATCACCCACATCATAACAACATAAAAATAATATCACAGCATCCATCACGGCCGGACGACGTCTCCTCAAGACGAAACGAACAACCGCCGCAATGGACGACTACAACACCGCCTTCGACATTGGTGTCGCAGTCAAAGAAGATTCTCCCACCATCTCCAAATCAAAACGCCAAAACCACGATGCGTCTTCCGCTAATAAATCCAAAGGAAAAAAGC
The DNA here is from genome assembly GCA_036939335.1 of Conticribra guillardii. Lineage (NCBI taxonomy): Eukaryota > Bacillariophyta > Thalassiosirophyceae > Thalassiosirales > Thalassiosiraceae > Conticribra > Conticribra guillardii. The sequence continues at coordinate 4,604 of JALLAR010000400.1, forward strand.
GTCGACGAAAACGATCGGCCAGTGATGCAAGCGCATCCAGCTTGGGGAACGATAGCGCTGCTTCTACCAAAGTCTCAAACGCTCAAAGGAATCCAATGAGCCCAAACGATAGTACTGCCAATCGCAATGGTGACAGTCCCAACACCGATTTTGCAAGCACGGAAAAGAAAAAGAAGAAGCGGAAGAAAAAGAAAAAGAAGAAAAGTATGTCCCATGACGGCAGCAACTCTGCCAATGAGGAAACATCTCCCGCAAAATCGCCCAAACTGGACAATAAAAAATATGCTTCGTCATTACCGCCACTCGCGCCTTTGAAAGGAATGTTTATCAAGGAACGAAGTAATTTGCCAGTGTACCAACATCGAACGGAGATTTGTAAATTGGTTGCCAAGAATGATGTTGTTTTGGTCGTTGCTGAAACTGTAAGTGTCGTATTCCTTTTACTATTTTCTAATTTCTCATGAGTTTTTTTGACACAAAAAGCGTATTCCTTTCTGCTGGCTGCTTGCGCACACGAAATTAATTCATTGTTTCGTATACTTACTCACAATACCTTCTTTTGATTAACATCAAAGGGAAGTGGAAAATCTACACAAATACCAGCATACATCCACGAAAGCGGAATGTTGACACGATCGGCAAAAGCTGCAATTTCAAATGCATCCCTATCATCGCCCCCCAAACACAAATACGGACGCACAATCTGCGTCACCCAACCTCGTCGTGTTGCAGCAATCACCCTTGCCAAACGCGTATCAGAAGAATTGAGCTGCACTCTTGGGACTATTGTAGGGCATCGTGTGCGGTTCGATGATACTACCGATATTAGGGGTCATAATACCACGCGCATTATTTATGCTACTGATGGTATGTTGTTGCGAGAAGCTATTACGGATCCATTGCTGCAGAGATATGGGTTGGTGGTGTTGGATGAGGCTCATGAACGTTCATTGCAGACGGATGTGTTGTTTGGAGTTGTAAAAAGGGCCATGACGGCTAGACAAAGAGGAAGTGGTGTTGAGACTGCGATAACGACGGATTCCGAGGATGAGGATGGAGCAACATCTGAAAAAGATGGCGAAATTCTTCGTGATATGAAGAAGCAGGCGTTAGAATTAGGTATCCCTCCTTTGAAAGTATGCGTGATGAGTGCTACATTGGATGTTGCAACCTTTCAGACATTTTTCCCAAGCTCGTCGATGATTCAAATTCCAGGTGAGTATTTTGCATTTAATAATAATATATTCGGCGTTTTGCCACCTTGATCTTCTCTCATCACTCCACAATTTTATTTCATGTTTCATAGGGAGACAATATCCTGTGCAACTTGTCTACACGGACACCAGTCAAGAGGTAAACCCCACTTTTCTTCGTGTTCAAAGTTGGCTCCACTACATGAATAGTTTCTTACCAACATCGCTGCTTTTCAAACTTTAATTACAGGATTATCTAGATTCTGCCTTAAAAACAGTCATTCAGATCCATAAATATGCAGATGACGGTGATGTTCTTGTCTTTCTTCCCGGCCAAGATGAAATTGAGGACCTAGCATCCCTTCTTAAAAAATATCTTGAAGAACTGGATCCGGATGATTCTGAACGAAGTTCAGCTGCAATTGATACAATACAAAATATTAAGGGAATTGGCACGTCCATAGACTCGGGCAACCTAATGATTGTGAATGGCGTCCTAATATGCGTATTGTATGCAGCACTTCCACCTGAAGCCCAAATGCTTGCTTTTCGACCAAAACCAGATGGATGCTCGCGCAAGATTATTCTTGCAACAAATATTGCAGGTGAGTGTAGTTACGTCATGTTTCATTATTGGGAGTGCAAAAAGAAATTCTCATTTTTTGTACTTCTTTACAACCCGCAGAGACTTCCGTGACTCTTGATGGTATTAAATTTGTTGTTGATTGCGGAAAGCACAAATCGAGAGAATATGTCTCATCTACTGGAATGGAAAGTCTGCAAGTATTAGACATTAGCAAAGCCCAGGTAAGGAACAGGTAGAACGTTTCAGCTGTTAGTTTTGTTGGTTGTAACGTTATGTCTCATCAATAGTAATTTGTCAACGTGGAACCGTAGGCAGCTCAACGGATGGGTCGTGCAGGTCGTGTATCAGCAGGGATTTGTCTTCGCCTGTACCCGGAAATCGCATTTGATAAGCTTGAGGAAACAGCTGTGCCAGAAATACTTCGTGTTAATCTGGCACATGTTGTCTTGCAGCTAAAAGGCATGGGTGTTCATGATCCGAGAAGTTTTAGTTTCTTGACACCGCCAAGTCCAGACAATTTGGCAAAATCGTTCGAATTGCTTCTGAACCTTGGGGCAATCGACAAAACAATGGACCTAACACCATATGGAAAGGAGATGTCGAAACTTCCTTTGGATCCTATATTTGCTCATCTGTTGTTGCAAAGTCCCAAGTATGAGTGTGTTTCAGAAATTTTAACTGTCGTGTCCATGCTCTCTGCAGAAAATATTTTTTATCGCCCTGGCGGGCGTGGAGGTGACGATATTGGTGGGCTTGCAGCAAAAGGAGCAGCGGCACACCGTCGATTTGCAAGTCATGAGGGAGACATTCCAAGTATTTTAAATGTGTACAAAGCATGGAAAAAGGAAGCAATATACATAGCGCCTTCAGAATCTGGCAAGTCGCGAAAGAAGCTACAGAGGCATATGCTCAGCGGAGGTAAAGGATCTTCCTCGAAAATGATGCATGGTGATTGGTGCAAGCAGAATTTTGTCAGTGGCAGAGCTCTAGTTCGCGCTCATGACGTTAGGAATCAACTCTCAGAGCTATGCTCTCGTTCTATAGAAAAGAATGGGCTTGGATTGGACGTCCATCTATCATGCGGTGCAGAGATGGCGTCATTCTTCAGGTGTGTGTGTGCTGGGCTCTTCCTCCAGGTGGCGACAAGGGTGCCAGCTCCAACTCAATTAGGCAAAAAGGCATCACAATCAGGGAAAGCGGGAACAATTCCAACTACACGCGGTAACTACAAAACAAAACTTGGCGGGAACATTGTGTCTATCCATCCCACATCATTCATGTTTGGGAGGAACCCTGCTCCGAAGTGCGTCGTTTATACTGATCTTCTTTACACATCAAAAATGTACATTCGAGGGGTAACCCAAATTAGGGAAGAATGGTTGGCTGATGTTGCACCTCATATTTTTGACACTTAAAATACTAGTATTCCATCAGACCAAGCATTTGCAATTCCCACCAGTGACTGGATTCATGCATTTACGATCAAATGGTAATATTTATATTATGGTGACTTCTTAAGCTTGCTGTACCACATAATCATTAATAATTCTGTCATGAAGAAAAAGTGATTGGAATTATTCCACTCCCCAACTAAAACATTTTCTACAAAATAGAATGCTGGCCCTTTCATACTTTTGCTTGAAGGAACACACCGATTCCATTGCATTTTCTCGCTGTTTATTGGCATGCGAAAACACATTAGGTGTCAAACCCATACGGCTCCATTTTCTCCAAAAATAATATCCGGAATGGGTACATCAAATTGATCTATTTCTGTGTCTATCTCATCAGTAAGGTCTTCAGACTTCTTTCCCACCTCTTCTGTGCCATTCTTATTGAAATTTTTCATTGTGTTGTTCGGTCTTTGTTTCTCAGTTTCGGTGAATGCTCCAATATTTTCCTCTACTGCCACCTGCTTTTCAAATGTAGTATCATTCACAACTTTAAACTCTTGCTGAACAGGCATACCCGTAGAGTTTGTTGCGTGAGGTTTCCCATCTTCTTCAACATTTGAAACAGTAGCATCAAGTTGTTGATGAACTGAATCTGCATCTACAACTTCAAACTTATCTCTCAGTTTCTCAGTTTTGGTGAGTGCACCAATACTTTCCCCATCTGCCAAATGATTGCCATCTTCTNAAATGATTGCCATCTTCTTTAACATCCGAAACAGGATTATCAAATTGTTGATTGACTGCATCTACATCTATGACTTCAATCTTGCTACCTACGTCAATAGATAGATCAATATCTATGACTTCAATCTTGCTACCTACGTCAATAGATAGATCAATAATTTCGTCCAGGTTACTCCCCGCCTCTTTTGTTTTGTTCCTCATGCATTTCATGCTTCTCCTTCCATCTCCATCACGTCCCACCGAGCTTTTGTTTTGGCCAAATGAAAAAACCATTCCCCCATTTTCTTGTTGATTACGAGACAGATCATTGCCATTTTTACACTTTTGTGACGGCGAAGTCACAGGAGCAAAGGTTGCTGCAAAAGGCTTTCTGCCATCTTTCTCATCCACAGGGAGAGCATCAAATTGTTGGTTATTTTCATCAACATCAATTACTTCAACCTGTTCAACCTTTCTGTTGTCTTCGGCATTTGTGATAGGATTGCCACATTGTTCGGTGTCTACATCGATATCAGTTACTTCAGAATTGTAACTTGAATCACTTGAATCGATGGAAAAATCAATAACTTTGTTCAGATGTTTTTGAAAATCATCTGCGTTGTCCCCATGACATCCTCCCTTTCTACTCTCATTTTCGCTGTGCACATTTTTTCTGACCGATGCACTCCGTTCTTTTGTTGTGGCATGTAGAAACGCGTGAGGACTTTCTGACATGGCCATCGGCTTATCGCACTGTAATTTCATGCCGATTTCATGTTCGCCCTTCAATGGCATAACAGTAGATGTTGTTGCAAAAGGGTTTCCGTCGTCATCACCAACCACGTCAATGCACTCGAGCTTTGTTTTCTTCGATTCGGCCACTTGATTTGAGAAGGAAGTCATTCCTAACTTCCTGGTTTTATTAACGCGCTCAAAGTGCGCCGGAGTATTCGTGCTTTCAGGACTGGTTGACTCATGGCCTTGTTTTGGGCTATCAAGTTGGCATTCGCCTTCATTTACGTATTCCGGAACACATTCTTCCGCCAACTTATTCGAGCCCATAGGATCCACATCTACATATTCACATTCTTGATTTGCTGCAGTGCTTTCGAAGGAATTAACAAGTGTGATATCATCATCAATTATCTCAGTGTGAAGAATATCCTCCATTAGATTACTAGGACCATCGCCACTGCGCCCACTAATATCGTGACAATGAAGCTCTCTTAGAATTTGGTGGATCTCATCTTTTCTCCCTAATCGTTCCAAGCAGAGCTACAATTCAAAAGCAATTGCAAAGATTTGAATGAGTAAAATTGGATCAAGTATTGACTTCATTTCCGATAGAAAAAAACAAGACAATCATAAACTTACAATCTTCTGGTGCAATTTGCGGCGAAAAGTAGAGTTCTTGTATCGAAGCAGATTGCAAGTAGCTGATTTTTTTCGCAAGATCATACCACTGGGGAGCTCTTCATTGTGCCTAGTAATGGGTCTGAGATAATAGTCATAAAGATGAGCATAGTCCCTTTCAACCTCGGTGGTGATTTCTTCTTCGAAATCAGAATCTAGCGACTGAAAAGAATCTGTATCCTCTTCCTCTTTCACAACGGGCAGAGTTTTATCCAGCAACGATTTCGTCGACAATGATATTTGTATCTTTGGTTCTCCTCGTCCTTGTGCACGGGCATCATGCTTAATTGGATTGACAACATGAAGGCGTTCCCCAGCAAGTCTCTTTCGTCTTGCGTACTCCACAAATGCTTGTACTTCATCACCGTCGTATTGCTGTTTTATCTCCTCAAATTCCAACGCCGGCTTTAGGCACCGGAACTCGATCTTTTCTTGTGGCGATACTCGGTGATAATGCGGGCCACTATGATAAAACACTGATTTTGTTGTCCAACCAGAATCAGCCTTATCAATGGCATTCTTTGGTGATGTCCTCTTTTTTGAAACAACGGAAGCTCCGTTGAGACAATACTTGGCAAAATCGACAATTTGAATTTGTTCTTTTGATTGTCGTCTACAGTTTACATATTCCTCCAAAGCTCGCAATTCATCCCCGCCACACTTCTTTCTGATTTCTTCAAACTGACACGCCACCTTGAGATATCTAAACACAATTTTGCGTTGTGGTGATATCCATTGGAACCGGTTAAAGCTTTTATCAGATGATATATTGCGTGCTTTCCAACCGGGCCCCAATGCGGCACTATTTTCAGTGGCAACGTCTTCATCCTTAGTCTTCTTGTGTTTCTTCTTCGAGCCCTTTCTTGATTCGGCTTTGACGAGGTGTTGAGTAATACGGAGAACTGGAGGCCATTTGCCCAATGCCAAATGTACTTTCATAAATGTCTCCAAGGCTAGCAATTCATCGCCTCCTTGACATGTCTGTCGTATTTCCTCAAATTCAAACGCTGCTCTAGGATAATGAAAACATATTTTTTCCTTTGGTGAGATCCAACGTATTAGATTTCTCTTTCCTTCCAACACAGTCTTGGTCCATCCAGGTCCTGGCGCAACACTGGAAGGAATCTTCGGTTTTTGCAACATTTCTCGAACAAAAGAAGCGGATTCCTCCTTCAACTGGCTCTGTTTTGCAACAACTATTGAATTGGCATTGTAATCTTCTTTGCACTTTACACCTTCCTTCTTCGAATTATCGACACTTTCGTTGCTAGGCGGAATGTAGCGATTTGTTTGTGCCCTATTCCTCTTGCCAAACAAAGTAAAGTCTTCCTTGACCTCGCTCCTTTTTGCAGCAACTGTTAGACTGCCATCGCATTCTTTTTTGCACTTGTCACTTCCCTTCTTCGAACTATTAGCACTACCATTGCTGGGCGGAGAGTAATGATTTGTTGGTGCTCTACTCCTTTTACTAAACACCGAAGCCACATATTCACCACCCCTTTCTTCAAACATTGGCATGATTGTGCTTATATCCACATCTTGACACGTACCCATCATTTGCCACTCCACTCTCACCAGTTTCGATCGTCCTCGACAATTGTGGAGTTTCTTGACTGTGGCTGCATGCGTCTCTTTCCCATCGAGCACCCACACGTGTTGCCCTTCTCTGAAAATTCTGGGTCGACCGCTGTTACTCTCATTCTTTGCTTCATTTTCTAATTTTGTTGCTGACTTTCTTTTTGTTTCGAGAATAGGATTGCCATCGCTCTTAATATTCTCCTTCTTTGAACTCTTGGCGGGACCACTGCCGTGACTATCATTCTTTGCTCCATTTGTAAAGTCCGATGCCGCCTTTCTTTTTGTTGAGACCACGGGTGTGTTTTCACCGACCCCGCATTTAGCATTATTCTTCTTTAAACTCTTGGTGGGACGACGTATGTTACTGCAACTCTTTGCTTCGTGATCTAATTTCGTGGTTGCCTTTCTTGTAGTTGCTGCAATGGGGCTATCATCACATTCGTTCTCCCTCTCTTCAAACATTGGCATGATTGTGCTTATATCCACATCTTGACACGTACCCATCATTTGCCACTCCACTCTCACCAGTTTCGATCGTCCTCGACAATTGTGAATTTTCTTGACTGTGGCTGCATGCTTCTCTTTCCCATCAAGCACCCACACATGTTGCCCTTCTCTGAAAATTCTGGGTCGACCGCTGTTACTCTCGTTCTTTGCTTCATTTTCTAATTTTGTTGCTGACTTTATTTTTGTTTCGAGAATCGGATTGCCATCGCTCTTAGTATTCTCCTTCTTTGTACTCTCGTTCTTTGCTTCATTTTCTAATTTTGTTGCTGACTTTCTTTTTGTTTCGAGAATAGGATTGCCATCGCTCTTAATATTCTCCTTCTTTGAACTCTTGGCGGGACCACTGCCGTGACTATCATTCTTTGCTCCATTTGTAAAGTCCGATGCCGCCTTTCTTTTTGTTGAGACCACGGGTGTGTTTTCACCGACCCCGCATTTAGCATTATTCTTCTTTAAACTCTTGGTGGGACGAATAATGTTACTGCAACTCTTTGCTTCGTGATCTAATTTCGTGGTTGCCTTTCTTTTAGTTGCTGCAATGGGGCTATCATCACATTCGTCCTCGCACTTACTATTCTCTTTTTTCAAACCCTCGCATCCTTCCTTGCGCTTGACAATCCTCTTCTTCGCACTCTGGGAAGGTCCAGAAGGAGAAAAGAGAGTCGTTCGCTTCCTACTTCTTCTGCTAAACATGGAAGACACGGCTTTGCCATGAATTTCGTCAAACATGGGCATTATTGTTGATATGGGAACATATTCAGATGTTCCCATGATTTGCCATTTTACTCTCATCATCAAAGACTCACAACAAGAAGCGGAGAGTATCGTTGCAGCATGTTTTTCTTTCCCAATTAGGACCCAGACATGTTGCCCTTCGTTGAATGTTTTGGCTATGATGTCCGCCCGATTGTGAATCTCCATTTTGATTTTGCTCTCAGCAGTAGCAGTGCTTGTATTAGATTTTTCCACAACATTTGTTTCTTCTGCGAGAGCAGCCACCTCCATTGCCTCTTCAGGCGTTGGACTGTTCGTTGACGGCGACGCCATCGTCGTAATTCTTCGCGGTGTCGACGGTCGATTGGCCCGCCTAAATCGCGTAGACGACGAGCGACAACGAATCGATGCAAATGAAAACTGCCTCAACGAACAGACGTGAGTTAGTTTGCCGGCCTTTTGGATTGAGCTTTGCTTTTGGTGCTGTAAAACAGGTCGCTGGAGTTGCTTACTTTCTTATTTTTTTATGTTTGTGTTCGGTTCACTGAAAAGTGCATATCTGTATCTATTTTTGTATTATTTTATGACATCACGATGAATAAAAATCACGCGAACGACGCCACCAATACCCGTCACGATGTGACAAGAAATGCCAATACCAGGCAAAAAATGAACGATATAATATTATTGCGACAAGATCTTCTTAGAGATCCGTCACGTTTGATCACGACATATATCAGACATCATGGATCATGGGTCATCGCACGCGTCAGCTTGGTCAGCTCGTCCGCGAGCGAGCCTCAACGCCTCAACCCTCAACCTTCAACCTGCTTTGGCTTCAACGACACAATACATACTACCTAACTAACTCTGCTTCTCATCACAAATTAATAAAATCACATCATCTTCTAATCTCCACCAACCAGGTAGATCCACATCATCACAGCCACCATGGTCCTCTTCCTCCTCTGCGTCAAAGCAGAATTCGACGGAATCGACAAACTCTCCCTCATAAAAAACGCCAACATTTGCTTCTCTGTCCGTAATCCCCTCAGCGACTACGAAACACGCGAAAAAATAGTCTTTAACCCCTCAGAAACACTGGATCAAGAAGAAAATGATCGCGAACCCGCCCACCACTTTGCAGTGAAATGGGAAGGGAGTAAAAAATATTCCACCCTCATTGTTTTAGATGCCGAGGCTGCCAAGTCGGCGTTGAAAAAGGGAAAGAAAAAGGGCAAGGGAAAAGGTGGTGGTGGAGAAGCGGACGGCCCGCGAGAATTGAGAGGAGAGGATAGCGGAGAATTTGTACCGGTGCTGGCAATGGAATGTCGGGGTTTGGAGCCGTATGCATTTCATCCTCTGGGGAATGAGTTTCGAGTGACGAGTGAAGGTGGTGTTGTGTTTGAGGAGGATGTGGATTTGTCGGAGGGTGATTGGGCGGATTATGACGAAGAGAATGATGCTTCGGTTTCATTGAACGATTTCGAGTCAAAAATTATTGCAGTTTAGGTAACAGCATTATCTTGAGGCATGCAAATAATGAAATGAATTGGGTTCATTAGGATTTGTCGCTAAAAATAAGAGTTCTTTTCTTCAGTTTGAAACCCGTGCACTTTAAATCATTTTCATCCTCAAATATACTGGGAGGCCTTTATGCAGAAAAGATGGAAAGAGATTTCTTTATATAACAAAATATTTTTTACATTTAGATTTTTCTCCATTACGCGTCCAGGTAATCAGTTTTTTTACCACCTTCGTCGACCAACTCCATATCGCCCATGTCGTCTCCCTCCAAATCCACCACCATATCCCCCATAACCGCCAAATCCACCCATCCTCATTCCTCCTCCTTGGTGATGCCCCCCTTGCCTTCGCTGCACCATATTCAGCAACCAAAATATTTGAAACGGATTAATGCCAAACTTATGGCAAATGGTTCCAATGACAAAAAGAATGGCCATGGATATTAAAGATCCATCAAACAAGTTTGGCTAGATTTGATAATATGAATAGCACAAGTTTTGGATATGAATGTGAGAAAAAATGAGAAGAAAGTCAACATTAATTTGACAAATATCGTCGGACCTACCATGGTGAAGGATGTGCTGGTACTAGTTCGTCTGCTCGGTGCCTCATAATAAGATTCATCCTCATATCGTGAATAATGCCGATCGTTACGTGAATTGGTCCGGTCATTGTATCCACTACTCGTAGTACCACTGTCTCTCTGTGCTTCGTAGGAGTATGAATTTGTGGATGCACTTTGTTGTCGTCTTGCATTTGTTGAATAGTCTCCACTTTCATAATCATTATTGGATGATGAATATTTATCATTGTATCCTGAACCCATTGACGATGACGATGTTCCTCGACTGCGATATCTATCATACGCATTGCCCTGCCCATAATTCCCACGATGGCGGGCTGTATTACTATTCCCCAGCGCATAATCCAAACCAAATCTTCCACCCAATGCCAAATATAGAAGAAGGAAACAGGTTGACACTTTAAGAAATGTCTTGGCATCATCTGACTGAGACTGATACCACGTGATTGCCTTGACATAATAATATTGCATCTGTTCAGAGAGAGAATTGAAATTAAGTGGACCTGCCGGTGGTTCATCGACATCATCAACATCGATGCCATCATTATTGCTATTGTTAGATGACGAGGTTTGTTGGTGCATGGATGGAGATGGCGGTGGTGCAGAGGGAGTGGCAGAATATTGCCTCGGAGTTTCTTCTGTCGGGTGGTAGGATGAATCGTGACGGCTCGACTGAGATGGAGATGCACTGCTTCCTTGCTCCCGACTTCTTGCAGTGTTGGAATTATTGTTATCATTACTATTTCCATCATCTGCAGATGGTGGTTGATCCCTGCGCCGCATTTCTCTCACCAACATGTCCCTAGCCACTTTGTTACTCCGATCTAAAGTTAGAGCGCGTTGCAATGATAAACATGCATCGTTCGAATGCCCCCCTAGGGCAATGTAGGCAGACGCAAGTCGGACATGTGCTTTTGGCCATTGACTATTCAGCGCAACACACTTTGTACAAAATAGGATGTTTCCCAAAAAGCACGAAGAAGAAGAGGGGGCGGAAAGGTGATGAAGAGTGAGTAAAATCCTGTAGGCAGATGAGAGTCAAAGAAAAAACGCAATTTGACGCCCAAGAATAAGTTTCACAAAAATTAAAAAACATCACCCACCTTTTTAGCCTCCGCAATCGCAGTCGTGGCCATCTCCTCCCCGCCAATTTTCAATCGACATGCAATCACATTGGACAGCAAAATCTGATGCTCATTGACAGTACTACCACTGCCGCCATTGCCGTTGGAATTGCCCTCGTCGTGCTCGTCTTCTGTCAATTGTTCCAATGCCCTGGAGTAAAACGAAAGCGATTCGTCGTATTTACCCTCTGTGAAAGCTTGTTTTCCGGCGTCTTTGGATTCTCTCCATGTCGTTCTCATGATTGCGTTCAGTTGCGTTCTGCTCAAATGTTTTTTGTGCGCGATTCTCTTTTCAACACACAACACACAAAAATCTCAAATGAAGTGTCACGATTATTATTATTCTTTTCGTTGCCGGAGTCCGGAGTTGTCTTGTCGGTCGTGTCACTTTATTTTTACCTATTTTTGAATGTAAATTAATCCAATACTTGGTGCGAAGGTTGTGTTTAAAAAGGAGTACCTAGGTACTCCTACAACTAATTAAATTACTCGATACTGTATGTACAGCGAGACATTTACAGCTTACAGCCCGTTCACGTAAAATAGAGGTATTAAAAAAGAAAAGGAATTCTCAAAAATTCCACGTGGCATAAATAATAATATCGTCAATCTTCGTCGTCACTCGCTCGTCACGCAACAATCTCAGGAATCAGGGATGACGACGGCTGACCTCGGACCTCGGCTGACGGCTCGCTCTAGAGAGTATCGTATCGGTAGAGCTGATATGCAAATAATGTTCAACCCATCGCCATCGTCGCCACTGTTGTAGAGAGCTTTCACCTTTAACATCATCATCGCACCAAAAAGCGCACCACATATACACAATGAGAACCACATCCAACGTCCTCCAATTTCTTCTAGCCTCAGTGGCTCTATCGTCCGCGTCTGCATTTGTCACACCCAGCCACAGCCATGGCTCCATCCCTTCCACTTTGATTGGCGATAGAGCTCTCGATGGGGGCATCCATTGTGGCAGCAATGAGAAGCGATCAGTAGCGTGTGCGGTGAAGCGTATGCCTATCATGATGCCTACTCAGGAGCCTTTGGTTCCCTATCGGGTACGTGTTTTGAACTTTTTGGCATGCTGTAGAGTGTTCCTGATGGGGAGGGAATGTTTATGGCGTTTTCTTGTTGTACATTTGTGGATATTAAAATATTCCAGGGCACGATTTTCTGATCGGTTCTATCAAGAGAGTTCTATTTTAAATCCAAATGATGTTCGTTACATACGAAATTATCATTTTGCAAGTTCATGCTCTTTCATGGCAGTAAATAAAATTGAAAAATGCGTCAACTCATCCATTGCTTTACTGCTCCACCCTCATGGCAACTTTTTGTCCAACTGTAATTACAATTAAACACCGCAAACATTAACAGACAAGTGGATCAGATTACGCTTCGTTCATTGGACTCAACTCCGCCCTCCTCCGCGACCGCAAATTGTGGATCGGAAAATTCATCGACGAAGAAGCCTCCAACTCCATCATCTCCTCCCTGCTCTACCTTCAATCGGACCAAAGTAAAGGACACGAGGAAATCGAACTTTACCTCAACATTCCGGGAGCACTTCTCCGACCTTCCCTCGCCATCTATGATGCCATTCAACAATTGAAAGGGGATGGGATTGTTATTTCCACCACCAACTTTGCCTTGTGCGCGGGAATGGGGTCTCTTATCGCAGGGGCGGGTACCAAAGGAAAGAGGAAGGTTACGCCCAATGCTCGTTTCTTGCTACAAAAGACGGGAATCGATTCCGTGTTTCAGGGGCAGGCTACTGATATTGCTCTTGAAGTGTCCAATGTGAAAAAGTGGAATGGAAAGATTATGGCCGAATTGTCTAGGTTGACGGGACAACCGATTGAACGCATTGAGAATGACTTGAAACGGGATTTTTATTTGAGCAGTGATGAAGCCGTGAGGTATGGTCTGTGTGATGAAGTGATGATGCCCGATGAAAATAAGATGAGGTTGCCCACGGAAATAGTAGATTTGGGTAGCTTCTCGAGTGGGACGGATCAGAAATATCAGGGGGAGAAGAAGAAGCCACTGGAGGGCAACCAGCCACCACCACTGGGACAAGATGATGATGATGATGATTATGAAGGTCCAGGATTTGATCAACAGGAGTAAATTATGATATCTCCGTTATGTTCTCGCATGCATCCTTTACCTGTGCATTGTAACACCTTAGAGTGTGAATCAAATACTATTCCATGCCAAGTTTGTAGATGTTATAAGATACCAAAGACTGGGACTGTATCATCTAGAGAGAGTGTTTCAGGAAAGGAATGCAGCATTTATTGCCTAAAAGAATTCTTTGAGGTTTTGTAGAAATAATGTGAATGGCACAAAAAGGAAACGAGATGGAAATTAATTCTATATTTAAAAATGCTAATCTTCCCGACTTCAAACCCCCCAATGAAAGCTAGCATTGTTCCAAGACCCAAGATATCAGTATAAGTATTGCGTCGTCTCCAATATCCCACAAGAGAAATATTATGTTTACCTATCTATTTTTAGCCACACACATCCAGCTCAAATGCAAATTGTTCGTATAGCCTAACATCAACCAACTCCCCCCCCCTTCAAAAAAAACAATTTAAGGGGCATATTCCGCATTCTCCGGCAAATAATTTTTCCAGTTGTAAGGAAGCTTATGCTTCAACGTCAACTCTCCCGTTCGTTTGTCAATCACAATATTTTCCTTCACTTTGATCCTTTTTTGCGCAGTCGTCTTCATCCTCTTTTTCCCTCGAGAAATTTTACTCTTGGGAACGGCAAACCATAGCGAGTCTTCCAGTGGAGTGCTCACTGATTCGGCGGACGGACGCCCCCATGAGCCAGACTCGATGGGAAGACCCGCAAGTGAGAGCTGGGGGGCGATGGGGGGGAAGAATCGATAGATTTGCCGCTGCAGGGCGGATATTGCTGAGTTTCTGATTGATGCGAGCATTGCTTGAGATGAGTGTGTGTGTGTGTGTTGCCTTTGTTGGCGTATCTTATGAGTATTGTACACAATTTGCTCGTGTCGGCTGGGCGCTGGCGCTGCGCGGCTGCGGCTGTCGGACGTTGCTTGTTGCTTGACCGATTGATTCTCTTTTTACCTATCATTGTAAAATTTAACTTGTTCCCAATCTTATTATTTGCTCAAATCAATTAAAGGTATCGTAGATAAGTAGTAACTCACGGGCGCTTAGAGCACGTGAGTAAAATCACATTTTCTTTCGAAATTGACGACGATGACGACGATGACGATGACAACATGAACATAGTGCGTAATACCGCAAACAAATTAACCTGCAAGATAGATTTTTGGAGGCAATCACGCCACATCATTAACGCTTGACATTTATAGGCAGCATCCAACATGGGCCGTGGAAACAACAACAAATCACGTGGTGGCGGGCGCAAAAACATTGGCCCATCCGATGATCCCGCAATCCAGACGCGAGTCCATGAAACCATCCATCAATTTATAAATGATCCCAAAAAGCCAAAAGAACAAGAAATCAATGTGGGAGGATCATTAAAAAATACGTACAAACATTATTGTCGGGAGATGGGCGTGGGATGGGTTAGATCGTCACGGAGAGGGTATTGGAAAATGATTCGGTTTGTGTGTGCCGATCCTGTGATGATTTTGTGGAAGAATGTTTGGTGTTTTTATTTTAGCCATTACTGTGATGTGGATTTGGTGGCGGAATCACAGGTTATGCGTGAAAATGATGTTGAAATGAAGAATGCAACACTTACTGACAAACCGATTACATGCCTGGATACTACAAGCAGTGAAGATGCACCCGGCAATGATGATGATGATGCTGAAGAAGAAACTGCAATTCTGCGTCTTTTGCAAGCTGGTGGAGAGATTGAAATTGACGATAATTCTGAAAGTGACGAAGAGTTTCAGGATTCATCATGTGGCAACCATTCTCCTGAGCTTGATAGTGGAAGCGAAATCATTCTTGACGCAACATCCACTTCTCTTGATGGCAAAAGAATGTGGGTGAAAGTTCGTGATTTACTTCAGGAGATTAAACGCAATGAGCGAACCCTTTGGGAAGAATTGTGTTCTCTAGGGGTGAATAACTGCTCTGAGAGAAAATTGGAACCGCATATGGAACAAGTCCAGAATTTTTTTGATCTTCAAGGAAATGGACCAACAAAGAAGATAAGAGGAAAGAAACTTAGAATTGCAGTAGATTTTAATGAATCATTGCGTTTTTTGGATGGAAGCAACAAGAAGGCAGGTTTGATAGAATATGCCAAACCTGTGAAATTTTCAGATACTGCTGTGATTAAAGATATGATCAGATTGGTAGACAAAGCCAACGAAAGCCTCGGCGCAAAGGCGTCATCAGGAAGCGCAGACCAAAGCATCACCAATGGTTTGAGCGAAGAAGATGATCTACCATCCAACATTTTCAATGATAATTGGCGCAAAAAGCGACGATATTTTGACTTAGGGGAACGATTTTTTAAAGACAACACCGATCCTATTTATAACGAAAGGAAAGCCAGTTTAAGAAAAAGACTACCAGCCTTCAGTGTCGGCAATGATTTCTGTAAAAAAGTGTTTGAACACGATGTAGTGGTGCTATGCGGAGCTACGGGTTGCGGTAAAACGACTCAACTTCCTCAAATATTGATGGAGGAGGCGGCGAAGCTCATGCATGAGCAGCATTCCATTCTAGCCGAGGGTGATTCAAGAAGCTTCGGCACAGGACTCATTATATGTACCCAACCACGACGCATATCAGCAACAAGTGTAGCTGAAAGAGTCTGCTTTGAGCGGAATGAAAAGATGGGTGATAGAGTTGGTTACCAAATTCGTTTTGAGCAAAAGGCAAGTAATACCACCGAGCTGCTCTACTGCACTACAGGAATCTTGCTACGATTTTTGGTTGGCAACCCTAAGCTTGAAGGAATCTCGTGTGTAGTGATAGATGAGGTCCATGAAAGAGGAGTTCATACTGATTTTGTTTTGTTGATATTGAAAGATTTGGTCTTGGAGAGGAAAGGGACAAAAGAGCCTTTGAAAATTGTTCTCATGTCGGCAACGATTGACACCACGAACTTCCTCAAGTATTTTGATCCAAATTCCAGTATCAATTTTAACAGTATGCAATCTGATGACATCAATGACACTGATATCATAATGATCAATACTGAGAATGATAGCTCCAATTTCTCCAAAAAAAGTCCTTATGATGTATCTTTCATGGAAATCCCGGGCAAGACCAACTACCCTATCGATGAGTATTTTATTGAAGATCTCTGTCAGGAGATTGGTCCAAGTCTTGAACTTCGATGCCGAACTCCAATATCTTTTGGACGTGGTAAAGACGAAACAATTCAAAAACTGAGGAACTCTTGGGCGTCTGCTGAGGCTGTCAGGGAAAAATACAATGAACTTGGGTTGCAAATGAAATTCAGCGGCAAAGTTGATAAATATGTCTGGCAAAATCTTTCCAGTGCTTTAAAGCAGCCTTTTCAGCTTGATGTTGACTTAATATGCTCGGTTGTAGAGCACATTGAAAAAAGTGATGCATTGACCGCGAACGACTCTTGTAGAAGTAACTTGAAGCGCAGGAAATGTGATGCTGATTATTTGTCTTCAAAAGAAAGTGCAATTGATGACAGTGGTGTTGTCGGCTCAATTCTTATCTTTGTCCCTGGATGGCAAGATATCACAAACGTCATGAAAGGACTGAAGAAAACCTTGAACAACTGTAAGAGTCGTCACGATTGGGCCCAAACTCGAGACTGGAACATTCTGCCAGTGAGTATTTGATTGTTGTCTTTCGTTTTATTGAGCGTGCAAGATTCTAATCTGAATTATCTCTATTTCATTCAAATCGCAGCTTCATTCAATGATTCCGCCAAAAGACCAAAACAAGATCTTTGATAAACCTTCGCCAAACTGCCGGAAGATAATTGTATCAACAAACCTTGCGGAAACTAGCATCACAATTGAAGATGTCGTTTATGTCATCGATCCTGGTTTGATGAAAGGAACAATCTATAATCCACATAGCAACATTGCTTCACTAGAGACTTTTCAAGTAAGTAGATCAAATGTACAGCAAAGGAGAGGAAGAGCTGGAAGATGTCAACCAGGAAAATTCTTTAAACTGTATTCTCAGTATGAATTCCTTCACGAAATGCGTGATCATGAAGTACCAGAAATGATTCGAATACCAGTTGAGGAGTTGTGTCTCCAAGGTATGTTTTAAAATGCATGTATATTATACATCAATACACAATGGATGAAATGACTGACACCACTGTTCATTTGTGTCTTTTCACGCAATTTATTATTTCATTAGTGAAAGCATTGAGACTGCCTGGTAATTTACCAGTGCACCATGTTTTGAAAAAGGCGATAGACCCTCCAAAATCAATGGCAATTCAAAATGCTACGCAGTTGTTGCTAGAGTTAGGTGCCTTTGAAGAGATTATTTTGCATGGAGGTTTATGTAGCGAGAAAATGACACCATTAGGCTGGAAGCTTAGCCAAATACCTGTGCATCCATGCCTAGGAAAGATGCTGCTGCTTGGATCACTTTTTGAGCGATACGCCGGAGGCAAGGACGCCTCAAAGCAAATTCAGTCATCATCAACTTTCACATACAGCACCGGTGATAATACAATTCCTAGTATTCTCTCGCCGTTAATTTCCATCTGCTCTACATTGTCATTCAAGTCTCCTTTTGTACTACCGTTTGGCAAAGAGAAAGAGGCAGATACGGCCAGAAAATTATATGGCAAAGGCCTCTTTTCTGACCATTTACTTTTTGCAAAAGTGTTGGATGAATATAACAAACAAATGAAGACTGCGTCGCGAGGAGAATTTTCAAAATGGTTGGGCGCCAATTTTCTCAGTGGGAAGACACTGGAGATGACTGATAAGATACAACAGGATCTGAAGCGTTATTTGAAGGATCTTGAGAATGGTGGCGAAGACTCAAAAGTCGGCAATACTAGTTTTGGTGATAGACAACAATCCAGTTCCGATGATAGACAACAATACCATTTTCAGTTAAAAAGCACTCCACTCTTATCAGCAATTTTAGCATGTTCGTTGAATATTTCTTTTTTGCCAGCAAATCGGAAAAGAATTTGCTCGTTGCACGGTGGTTCAACTTGTTCGGCGCATCCATCTAGTTTGTTGTCATCAATTGACTCGATGGTAAATGAGAGAGCGGTCTGGAATAAATACAAGCATCTGATGAGAGGAAAAAACACCGACAAAGCAGTTGAGAAGTTCCTTTTAGACCAGCCAAATAAGATCTTTGTTATGGGTTGGTTTGAAAGATTGAAAACTAGTGATGTCTACTTGAGGGATTGCACGCTTTTTGGAGATCCTCTTCCACTTCTTTTGCTATTACCAAATGTTAAGCAACGAGGATTAAATTGCGCCAAGGAAACTAGGAGTTCTCCTTATGCACGCGATCCCACCATATTTGAAGCAGTTGGTGGAAAATCAAGTCACGGTGGAGATTCAAGCGATCCAGAATTATTAAGAAAGAAGCAGGTCAAAAATGACAACTTGCAACAAGAGCCTATGCTGCTATTGAGGGTGAAAGATGAGAAAACAGCTAAATTACTCAATGCGTTAAGAGCCAAATTGGCTTCTTTCTTTTGTGCAGTATTTTCCAGGAGAGCAACCAGCAATGGGAGCATATGCTTGCAGACAGAAGAAAATATGCGAGCGGTTTTCAGTGGTTTGAAAAGATTAATCGATAAGTCACACTCACACTATGCCCAGGATGGCAGATCAAAAAATATTGATGCAGATAACGACTTGCTCAATGAGGTGATGAATCTGAGCAATTTTGCTGAGTGTGTAATTCTTGACCCAAATAAGTCTGACGAGGATGATATGAATGATGACTGTCTAGGCAATGATGATTATGATGATGTGCAAAATGAAGAATATTATTTTGGCTCTGAAAATTCGAGCAGGAGCCCAAATTACAATGGCAGCAATCAATGGAACCGTGGTAGAGGCAGAGGATATCACGCAAGAGGCCGGGGTCGTGGCAGCCAACAAATGAGAAGGAACAATCGATGAAGAAAACATTGTGCACAAAATTATTTGAAAAGCAGCATACCAATCACAATAATTCAATGCTGAATTTATTTAGTTATCTTTCGCCAATCCATGCTAAGTTTTAAAAATTATCGTTAGTGCAGTAAAACAAACTGCCCCAAGCTCTAAGACAACATTGTACTACTATGTCACAACAAAATATTTGGTAACCAGTTCTGAAAATAATAGTAATGGCAATTACAAAAAACAGAGAAATGACGACATTATCATTCTAAACAGTGCCAAGTAAGCGCTACCTTGGATAGGCAATAGTTGGTCGAATTCATGCTCCACCTGTAATACGGGATTGCCAATCAGACTCAACCATATTCGTGGTGGTTTCAACAACACGATTTTGCTCAATCGGTTGAAAGCCATAATCTAAAAATAAAAAGGAATAAAAACGATGTGTTAGAGAAAGATGAATTGAACCTAGTTGTACGTTCATGCTAATCAAGAGATAGGCACATGATACTTACTAAATGTCCCTCGCATCATGTCTTCTTCCTCTTGCCTCCTTAAATCATCCATCGCACGCCTCCACTCTACATCAATTGGATTTCCAAAGCTACTAGATGTGCCGCCAGTATTTGTACTATCATCACCCAGCATCAACATTGTGGATAAACTTCGCACAATCTCGTCCCGCAACTCTTCGGGAGTTGTCCCTTTTGTCTCAGGTAGCCACACGATGACAAAGATGATTGTCATCAAAAGTACGATGGCAAATGGCACAAATGAAAATGCCCCAAGGCTCTTTTGTAGGTAAGGGAACATGAGCCCAACAATAAAGTTGCATGCCCAGTTCACTTGGCAACTAGCAGACACTGCACATTTATACAGAAGAAATGATTTCAGCACAGGCATGAAGTTGATACTGGTATTACAAACAATGCAATGAACTCACTTGCTGTGGAGACATATTTGGCTTCAAACATTTCCGCGACAATCAGCCATGGACTGTTGAAGAGATTCATGGAATTGTGAGTTAACAATGCATTGTACATACCAATGTTCGTGTTGAAAGGTTCATGCTAAGATAAGAAAGACTACTAAACATGTTTGTAAACTCACATTGGACCCAAACCAATCTCAAAGAAGCATACATATGTGATAACAAAGCAGAGAGAAGCCATTTTATCAAAAACTCCCAAGAGACTTAACACAAGTGCAACGCAAGAAATGAACATTCCTCCGGCAGACCAAAGGATGAGAGTACGTCGATTACTATTCTCCATGAGTACCAACGCGACATACGTAGCCGCGACATTCACTCCGCCAACAATGGCAGTTCCAATAAGCGGGTCTTCGATCAAACCATCAAAAAACATGGTAGAATAGTAGAACACCGCATTGATCCCACATAGTTGCTGCGCCATCTGAAGAATAAGGGAACACACTAGAAGCTTTCGAATACGGGTGTCTTTGAGCATGACTACAAATGCTACACCAGAACTAGTGTGTTCTTCGGTTTCATCACATGCTTGTGCGTGAGATGCACTGATGAAATGATTCACTTCAGTCTCAATTTCATGATCATGTCGTATTCCTCGAAGCTTCTTTATGATGTATCGTGCTCGTCGAGATTTTCGATCTCGGCGAAGTAACCAGCGAGGACTTTCAATTAGGAAGGGGAAGCAGAGAATTTGCACTATCGACACCATCACTGTTACGGAGAAGAGCATGCGCCATGATGATTCGGTTGCAAAGGGAAACGCAAGCAAGTCACTGACAAATATCCCCGAGACCATGCAAAATTGTGTGAGTGTACCCAGCGTTCCGCGAAGTGTTGGTGGCGCAAGTTCTCCAAGATATATAGGCACCAATACCGATGAAAATCCACTAGCAAATCCGATGATAGATCTTGCCAATGTAATGCACAACATGTTTACTGCAAATGTCTGAAGAAGACCGCCAACAAGAAATGTGTACGCGTTGATTGCAAGAGCTCCTCTCCTTCCACGCGTGTCTACCATTGTTCCGGCTGCAATTGCTCCAAAAGGACCACCCACAGCAAACGCCGCGACTGCCAATGACCATTCAAAAGT
The DNA here is from genome assembly GCA_036939335.1 of Conticribra guillardii. Classification (NCBI taxonomy): domain Eukaryota; phylum Bacillariophyta; class Thalassiosirophyceae; order Thalassiosirales; family Thalassiosiraceae; genus Conticribra; species Conticribra guillardii. The sequence continues at coordinate 26,089 of JALLAR010000400.1, forward strand.
ACTATGACCCTCAAACACAACCGAGGAAGGAGAATTCATAACACTTGTATTATAACCCACCAAGAATTGACTCAGCCCCGCTACAAAAATGGCAACTATTAAAGGAGTTGTCACAAGAACTGCGTCCAGCTCCAATTCATCCAATAATAATAAACTTGTATGACTCCTTCTTGAATTGAGCTCTGCTTCGCTCATCCTCCTGTTGGTTTGTGCATACGACAATTGATCCGCCTCCAAAGTATCTACATCAGCCGCATAATTGGCAAATGCCTTAGATATGTTGCGTTCCTTTTGTTGCATTCCAAATACAGCTGTGAAGGGCACCATTTCATAAAGTTCATGTCGACCCAATTGCAAGGGGGTTAAGTATGAAGGTGATACGTCAGCGTGCACGCTGTAGGATTTGGTGAGCAATGTTTCTCCGGCAATCATGCTCGCCATGCCATGGGGTTGAGACTTGGAAGAGCTGTTTTGGGGGAATTGGTTTTGGGCAGCGCCATATCCCTATGAAAGAATAAAAATAAATGTTAAAATAAGATGATAAAATAATATTATGAGTGATGAATAAATAAATTACGATTGTAGTGGCATGTCCAGAAATAGAAAACGATTCATATTAAAATTGAAAGACGGATATTTGATGACAGATACAAGAAATCTGCGTTATTCGTGATCAAATAAAGCTGTCGTTTCGGTTTTCGAAACATACTTTGAATGAGAGTCATGTGCAGCACGCACAATGTGACGTTCAAAAACATTTTCAGAACAACAAACAGCGTACCATGTTCACGTTTGGCATTGGTTGCGAGTATCCCGTCGCATTTGCGTTTCCGTGGTCTAGCAATCTTTGCCTTTCGTCACATCCTGCATCTGGGATTGGAACGGCGCCTGCGCCTTGGGGCATGCCATAGCCATTCGACATTATTTTGCTACGATGAAAATGAAAATTGCCACTGGCACACAGCTGGATTCAAATATAAGTATTCGTGATGAACAATGTATGTTTTTATGTATTTAGTGGGCTGTTAAACGGCTGCGGCTCCATCAGTTTTGCATTGTGCGATTCACGTTCTTGGCGTTGTTGGCGACTAGAAATTGAGTTTCCTTGGCATTCATTGATTCATTGCGGTGATCGCATCATCTGAAATCCATCAACAAACATCAAAGCTGCACGTGTTTGACGTTTTTGACGAGACGTGATGATGTAGACTTGATGTCACACGTCACAAGAGACAGTGTAGCTCAGTGGTAAGAGCAATCGACCGGAACTCGATGGTCTTGGGTTCGATTC
>JALLAR010000401.1:0-16247 GCA_036939335.1 Conticribra guillardii
TTTTTTACAACCGCTAACTTCGTCGAAATATGACCACCGATTTGGTGGTCATTTTTGCTTTTCAGATGAGGCAGATCAGGGAAGGTCAGAGCAGTAGAGGAAAGGAGAGGAAAGGAGCAAAATAACAGCTGGCGTTTGCCATTATTGCATTGTCAAACATGATGATAGAGTGAATTATGATGTTAGAAGAACACGGCCAGCACGCTTGTGGTGACTCCACCGAGCCAAACCCTACCAAGCTTCCTACCATGATAGGCAAAGGTATTTGTCCCACGTACGTATGTATCACCTCCGTACACTTCACATGGGACCTTCAAAAACGTTTTTATTTTTAGACGAAAAGAGAGCAGTGCGAGATCAACAAAGCAAAAGAGAAAATGTCAAGACAAAAGAGAATAGAAGGCAACTCAAGAAAGAAAAAGAGGGTGGGTTGAAATTTTATTTTTTATTTTTTGCTGCAGGCTAAAAATAATCACAACGACCAAAAGCCAACGCAATGGGCAATGGCTAACATACTGCTGCCATACCTCCAGTCCTCGCTCAACAAATGATCCTTCTCCAATGAGGCATGTGCTTCATCCATTGCCACCTGATTAGGTGTGGGCTCAGTCGTGCTCTTGCTAATAACACCGACAGACCCCCCCACATCTTCATTGCACGAGACCAACCTTGGTAAATCTCGTCCTCGCAACACTTCTCCATTTGCGCCCCGATGATCCCCGGCGGCAACCACGACACCCACTTCTTTGCATAATGACACCATCATCTGGAATTCCGCTGCCTCCCATCCTCAAGTCTACCACCTTTGCCACCATCATCCAGACTTTGCCATTTTACCGCTTCCTTGTTCTTCAATTTTTACCCAGTGATCTCACTCCTCTGGCTTCATTGATTTTCTTCAGACATGTTGTTGGACCTTTCCTGCAAGATTCTTATTTTGCGCAAATTTTCTGGCGCGCGCGAGCATGGCCACATGCTGACAGACAGGTATGCAGTGACTACACACACATACTTTTATTTTAAAAACTTACAAATAAATTCCGGTAAAAAGATTCTTCTAGGTGGTCTGTCCTTCTTCATCTGTCTCGGTATGGAGTCAGACCACCTGCTCATGGCTTTGTGGACAATGGACAATGGACAATGGACAATGGCATCTGAAAAGTCAAAAAGAAATGGTGCACACAGGTATGTTTAAATTGCTTCTTACTATTGTGATTGTATCACACATGCGTACCTTCAATCTTCAATGAGGGCAATAAATAATATGTGCATCACAAATGTATCACAGAATTAATGTAAGTTGGGTCACCAGGTGTCACATGTCACATAATGTGTATCATTTCCTATGATACTTTTTGTTTGCCGAAAGGTATATGTGATCACTCCTTGTTCACTTCAAATTGAAGTGAACAAAGAGTGACCAAGCAGTGATCAATATTCTACAATTAGGTACATATGTACATCTACGTACTCACGACTAACATGATGGAGCTCTCGCTGACAGAAAATATTTACTATTACGTATGTACATAATGTATGTACTGGATCAATGATTAACATATGCGGGATCTTGCTGACAACATGATGGTTCTTTGGCGTCAAACAAAAACCCATGCCCTGTCCATTGGCATTATTCTTGTTGTTGACATATGACATACCTACATCATAATACACACCAACCAATGAACACGAATGCAAGCAAAGATTTATTCACGCTTAGAGTGTGTTTAGTGGTTAGGCATTGTCATTGTTTGGCAAACCCCACGATTGGTGTTGGTGAGTGGGTGTGGGGCCAGTGGCAGAGTTGCACATGCACACAGGGTGACTTGTGACTTGATCTTGGTCTTTTGTGTTCATCAAAACAAAATTTCAATGCCATGATAACAATATTAGATATTGGAAATGGCAATGCCAACAAATTATATGTATTTGAAATCACAGTTTATATACACGATACTTATGAAAGACACAAATATATCATCATCAACAGCAACGCTACTATTATATTTTTGCTAACATGTTTCGATCAGTAATACAGCTTATACGTATACAACACTAACACTGACAATGACAGTGACCCTACTAAACATCTACCAAGACTAAACTCTAGATTTTTTAGAATGCATGGATTATATTTCATGAGTTGTCATGATCATGATTTGTCTCAGACTATTCCTGACTTGTTAGCATTATGGGCTAGTTCAATGCAGCCTTTTGTCATTTCAATGCTGGCCATTGTCATTGTATTGGTGGTTGCTCAATACCAAAACAGCAAATATGTCAAAAATAATACCAATCCCAACCTTTGACTTTGGTAGACTGGAGCTGGAGAGAGTTTTTAAGGAGTAGGAGATACCATGCATCATAAACATAAAATACCAAAATTAGAGCATCCCCATGATGTGTCCATGTCATGTGATGTAGCAGCCATGCATATAACACTAATACTAACTACAATTTAAAACTTAAATCAAATGAAAATCTGAGTTAAAGAATATTAATAATATTCATTTCACTTATTATTATTTATACTTATGCCATTAAACAACAAGGGGCATCATGGGCATGCATGTGGATGTAGATTGTTGCCACAATGACAATAATATTAAACAAAAACCTCTCATATGGTTGTCTTCTTACCACAAACCTCCACAACAGTTCTCTCTGGAGATTGTGAATGCCATGCAGAAGCTATGGTGTACATATTTGTCTCTTTCACTTAGCAAATAATAAACCATGACACCATCATATCCATGAATATCTTTTTCGCAAGACATATAGATTCCTACGTTTAAATTAAAATCGAAGTATAAAAAAATATCCAAATTCGCGCCGCGTTTCCTTGTTTGTCATCTTTTGTCATTTCATAGATTATCTGATAGTACGACTGATCGGGACCAATGAGGGCGTGAAGGCACCAAGGCACAGCAACAGGATCAAAACACGGAGATCAGAGAAAGACAAGCACACAATAAAAAGAGGCAGTGCGGCGATAGAACTATTAATGTCGTCCAACAACAAACGTGACGCCTCGGAAATGACCACTTCTACAATCAGCGCCCCCCGCTGTCACGTCAACCCCCGACCTCTGTCATCCAGACAACGGGGCGGCCTAGAGACATTATTGTCGCGCAAGAGTCCCTTTTCGAATGAAAGCGGATCTTTGCCCATTGGAGAATTCGAACCGTCGGAATCGTCGTCGGGCGCGGCCGTCCGATTAGTCAAGGATGCGCAAGTGCTGGTGATTGGAGCGGGAGGATTGGGGTGTGAATTATTGAAGGATTTGGCCATGAGCTGTGTGGTGGAAAAGGTCGTGGTCATTGATTTGGGTGAGTGATGCTCTCGTGGATTTGCTTTGATTTCATTTTTTATTTGAAAAATCAAAATATGCAAGGAGAGAATTCGTTTTTATGAAGTGTTTATTTTGGCTACTTTGATTGTTTGATGGACTCATATGAATTCATGCGATGCACGTTACGCGTTTATTCTGGATTAAGTCATTTCTGTTTTTATTTGCTAAATAATAATATCGTGGGGAATTGGGGCGCCATTATTTTAATTTCTTCAAATGAAAATAGTGGAGGCATTATTTTCTCCTTTCGATTAGATTCCCAAAGTGGTGCGCTCATTGTATTATTCACTATCTAAAACCAATTTTTCTTACTTCTATTTGTCTCTTCGTGTAACAACAACAATCTGCAAACAAAAAATCAATCAACAACTTACTGCAAATAATAAAACGCATCAATATCATAGATACCATTGACGTAACAAACCTCAACCGGCAATTCCTCTTTCGTCAAAAAGATGTTGGCAAATCCAAGGCCGAGGTGGCTGCCAATTTCATCAATGAACGATGTCCGTGGATGAGGGTGGAGTATTATAAAGGAAAGATCCAGGACAAGGATGCTGATTTTTATAGACAGTTCAAGGTTGTTATTAGTGGGTTGGATAATGTAGAGGCTAGAAGGTAAGTAGTTTGTTACCTTAAAAAGATGCAAATGGGATTGGAATCATTTTTTATAGTTTCAATTGGCCATCTTCACACCAATGCCTCAATATTCTCATCATCTTTCAACCCATTCGACAAAAGATGGCTCAACGGAATGATAAACAACCTCGTTGAATTCGATTCTGATGGTGACCCTCTTCCCGAAACAATCATCCCCCTCATCGACGGCGGAACTGAAGGGTTCTCTGGCCAAGCACGTCTCATCCTTCCCCGCATCACCTCCTGCTTCGAATGTTCCCTTGATGCCTTTGCACCCACCGCCGCTGTTCCCCTTTGTACTATTGCCGAAACTCCCCGCATTCCCGAACATTGCATTGCATATGCATACGTAAGTTTTCACGACGTAGTGATCCCTCTTGCTATTTCGATTTTTCTGTATTATGAACCGTTTGTTTTTGTCTATTTTTCTATGAACTGAGTAGGTTCTGCAATGGCCAAGAGAATTTCCCGATAAAAAATTGAATGCCGATTCGCCGAGTGATATGAAGTGGGTGTACGAACGTGCATTGGAGAGGGCAAACAAGTTTGGGATTGGGGGTGTGACGTACATGTTGACTCTGGGGGTGGTGAAGAATATTATTCCGGCAGTGGCGAGTACAAATGCAATTGTTAGTGCGGTTTGTGTCAATGAGGCGATCAAGGTTCTCTCGTTTTATTCGCAGAGTTTGAATACTTGTAAGTTTTGTAGTAGTGTTTATGTATGATTGTTTGTCTATTTTGAAGGGGTCGAATTTTGTATTTTCGTATATTTTATACTGTTTCAAAACTTCTAACTCATTCCCCCGCTAAATCCATACAGACATGATGTACATGGGATCCGATGGAATATATTCCCATACCTTTGTCTACGAACAAAAATCTACATGCCCTGTATGCACCACATTCAAGCATCATGTAACACTCCCGTCATCAACAACCCTCAACGCCCTTTTGCAACAACTCTGTGATGGCGAATTTCGTTTACAATCGCCAAGCATAACCTCGTCTTCCAAGACATTGTACATGAGAAAGCCCGCGGCTTTGGAGCAGGCAACCAAAGGAAATTTGGACAAGCCGTTAAATGAGCTAATTGGAAATGGAGAGGAGTTGGTTGTGACGGATCCGGTGTTTCCTGATACCAGCTTGAGTTTGGTTGTTACCTTTGAATGAGACTCTGTACAAATTTTGTGGTGCTGAGTTGTCGGTGTAAGTGTATGGCAGATCATAATACATTTCATAGCAGGAAAGAGAACTGACTGAATTATTTGAAGGGCTTGATTTTATTACGAGAAAGAAAGTTTATTTTTGTTTGTGCTATCGTATGTTTGCAGATAAACAATAGTCCATAGCTGATTGTTCACAAACTGACTGGAACAATTCCCACAGTAGAATAGTGTGATTGGTTCAAACCTTGCAGCAATAAAATGAGCAGAATCATTATTTGGGACAATTCTTTTTTACACAACCCTTAGCTCAGCATTTATTTGCGGTATCCGAGCTTCACTAAGTGAACGAGAGCTCTATCAGGATTTATTAGAAAAACACATGTGTCTGCCACGCTATTAAAACTATTCATCAATGTGGAGGTACTATTGTCTATTAGTATGGCACATCAACAATGAAACAAACATTATGGCTAAAATTGAAGACACTATCGCTATCACTTTCCAAGCTGGATCTACATCCAACATCAACATACAATACTGCATTGCTATTGCTGTATTTAAGAGAGACCACTCTGATATTACATACTGTTGTTCACTATGCCTATATAGCACTACAACTACACGTTGTGCAACATTTTTTTTTGTGTAATTCATACCTGCATGAAGTATAAGCAACATATTATTTCCCATAGATTACCATATTTCAGAACAATGTGCACACCAGGGATGCATTCTTTGAATTTGAAGGATAATGATGGCTCACTTGAGCTTGTACTTGTACTCTGTGATTCAAGACAATTACTTCTCAATGAAGTGCTTTTCCACCCTTTGCCCATGTATGGGGATCAATTAATTGATGCATCAGTATTCAGTATTTTCAGGACAGTAAAGGTAATTTATTCAATGAAGTTTTTCTTCCCTCTATGTATGGAGATCAAGTGGTGCCAATGTATTACTATCGAAACAATGATACAACTGAACATTTTCCACCAAAGCATACAGATATGTTGAACAGTTTGATTCCTCAGTCACTGTTGTATGTCATTGGCATCATATATATATGCAAATCAAGCTCTGATATGACTTTGGACATCTGATATAATAATAATAATAACAAGAAAAAGTGATGCACGGTTTTTGGACATCCTTTTAGTCGCTCTAGTCTCTTGATGTAGTTGATAGATGTCCTTGAGATTTGAATCATATAGTCGGATCAACAAATTCCAAGATAAGTTTAGTGCATTGGATATAAATCAAAGAACAGGTGTTGTATGATATGTTATGGTACTCATAGTCATATCACTCAATGTTTCTAAATCACGTTTGTACTGTGTGCCTTTTTGCTAGTGCAGTACAATGTAGCTGTGGGATAATTGAAGAACAGTGTCTTCACACTGTTTGTGGTTATGGGGATGAAGTGAGTCTCCAATGCCAATGCATTGCTACCAACAAAACAATGATACAACTGAGAACTGAGCATATGCCGCCAGAGCCAGAGCATACATATAATAGATAAGTTGAACAGTTTGAACCTGAGTCTCTGCCATCTGTTACCAGCATCAGCATCAGCATCAGCATCAGCATCAGCATCAGCATCAGCATCAGCATCATACTCATACTCATACTCATACTCATACTCATACTCATACTCATATACTTATACTCATACTCATACTCATATACTCATACTCATACTCATACTCATACTCATACTCATATATTTGCCATTCAAACTCTGATATATATGACTCTGGACATATGATATTATAATAGTCATGATACAATGATGCACAATTTTGTAAATCCTTTAACAGTATGTAGTCTCTCTATATCTAGGCAGTTGAAGTTGATAGAAAGTCCTTCAGATTTGAATCATAAAATTAGATGAGAATAAATTTCAAGATTTTAGTTAGTGATTTTTTTATAAATCACATAGAAAAGGTGCAGTATGGTACTGTACATATATACATATATATGATGTAACTGAATCAATTGTGTATTGTGTGCCTTTTTGCTGATGTAGTACAATGTAGCTAAGGAATGATTATGATCATGATAATAGAATTGGGCAGAAGACTTTTTTTGCAGAAAATGGCGTTTTTGATATTATTGTGAATGTCGTGTATTTATCTTACACTTTTGTTCTCTCTGCCTACTGGTGCCTACTAGTCCACATGCAACAAAATATGGCGCAGTGGAATGGTATCAATGGTTTGTGTTTGTGTTTGGTTTATTATTATCCACTGGACACTACTACTACCAAATCTGTTCACTCACATTTCGCCATGTACCTGGAAGATACATCACATTAGCCCAGACTGCCTAGACACAAATTATGACGCGATTGGAAAAAGTCTAGGCAGAAAAAATGCAGATTTATTTGAACATTTTTTAAAATTTTAAACCATCAATGGAGAGCAAGAAAAAATAAATAACAACACGGCATGACCAAACCAATGATCTCTACTTAACATCATGCATATTTTTTTCAAACATGGGAATTATTCTGATATGAATGAATGCTTTGCTCACTCCTCAAATTTTTCTTCTTCGTTGGTCTCATCTTCACTGACACCTTCCTCAGTTTCAATTTCATCCTCCTCTGTCATGAACCAAGGAGCCACCCCCCTCTCTTCTTCCCCCACTCCCAACCTGATCCCCTGCCACTGCCCAATCACCTGCGCCGGACTAATCGGACTCCACCCCCTCACCGTACCCTCCATATAATAATAATCCTCCAACGTCCCCGCCCAAATCTGCTTCCCAAACCATCCCCCAAAACTCTCCCTGCTAATACTGAAGAATTGAGACGGCACGTCAATCGCCCATTTGCCACTGGCGATGATGCGGTCTTTGTTGCCCCATGTGGCTTTGTTGGATCCGTCTTCGGTGGTGGAGAGGCGGACCCAGGTGGAGTCGATGGAGGTGCTCTTGGCGTCCATCACGGTGCCGATTTTCCATTCCGTGTTGTAGAAATCGGATTCGGTCAGGAGTTCGAATTCTTCTTCTATCCATTCTTCTTCGTCATCGTCGCCATCATCATCATCATCTTCGGTATCCTCTTGATTGTCGCCATTGTCCAAATTGGCAAGCGCATCCGTCGTTTCCGTGGTGCTCATGCACAATGCCACGTTGGATTTTAAAAATGGCAACGACGACGACGACGACGACGACGATGATGATGTCGCAACTGCTGCTGGTGCTGTTTTCGTTGGCGGAGATGGCCGTACCGAAAATGATTCTACAGATATTAATGATGATGGCGATGATGATGAGAGAGTGGCAATTGCCACTAGGAGGAGGAGCATGTTGCAGGGGAGGAGGGACGTTGTCGTCATTGTCATGGCGGAGGTGGTTATTATTCGCTGTATGTTGTAGTATGGCGCTGAGATTTTTCATGATGATATTTCGGAATTCGACTGACGACTGACAACGACGTCCAGACGGCACATCATGGTCTTCCACGTGGAAACACACGAAACATCATGTGACAAACTGCTTCTAGAGTATTCCTTTCCCACATCTAAACATTGGCCACATTATTTTTTTACAACAGGAGGCTGCAGGAAGTACTAAAAACAGTCTTGAAAAAGTCTCCTTCAGATTCAGACTTTCAATGGGACTCTACTGCTGACTACTGATTATTGGTACAATAATTCACATTTGTCTTATCCTTATCTTTTGACATTGAATATTAACACCATTAGGATTAGGATACCTCATCCATGTGTTGGATGAGGTATCGAAGGTGTGCCATATGCTGGCCGAGGTATTTATATTTAAATGTCTTTCTTCTCCCTCCCCAACCCATTTTCATAGTTGGTAGTCCCGCTAAATCGATTCAGCGCAAAAATTCAGCAGGAATACATATCCCCCCATGTCGACCCACCCAGCACCAGCATTCATAACATGAAAATCAGAGATGCCATCTCCTTTTGACCCCTCACAACTCAATGACACATGCTATTGCCCCCAACATCTTTGCATCGGATCATAGTCTGCATCGGGTCTATGGCGGCAGAGAACTAGATCATAGCCTCCTTGATATCACATCCTCAGACGGCGGCACACCTTTGGCCGAGTCGCGCTGGACGATTGAGTTCAGCCCCTCCAGCCCTCCCTCTTGCGTTAAAAAAATGCAACAATTTTTCATGAAAAAAAGAGAAATAACAACAACATAACAACCTAATGCCACAAAGAACCAACAACATAATACTATGACAATATGCAGTTGAAATGAACGGCTGCCGGTCAAAATTGCGGTTCCTCGTGCTGATTGAATGCAGATATTTTTAATCTATGAATAATTATAATTACAATTAAGCTGTCATATGCAGTAATAGTAGCAGTGTCAAAATTGTCTTGTTATTATTATTTTATCAATTCAATTTGGCAGGAGAGAATACATTGATGCTGACATGGTACAAGGAAGGGGTGGGGGCCCACCAGAGGAACCAAATTCGACTAGGCCGAAGACATACCACCATCTGAGGATCACTGAGGAGAAGAGGGAGGAGGCTGTGGTGCCACTGGCAAACCTGGCAGCATCGCATACTGAGGTATCAGGGAAGCCTGGCAAGGCAGTATGCTGTGTGTCTTTGGATGCGCCACTGTTGCCGGCCGATGATGTCCCAGTGGCAGGGGGTGGGTTGGCCTCGCCCAATTTGATTGATGTGATCAGCATTTTCTTATTTTGTTAAAAAAACACAGAAGTGTACCATAATCTATCATAATATTACGGAAAATGAAAGGTATGCCATTCATGTAATTGGATGCCTTTTATTTTGTCAAAAAGGGATATATTAGGGTTATTTTATAAGTATAAGCTTATAACACATCCATATGGTGTCTCAGTTTTTTTTAAAGGATATAAGTGTGCCAGAATCAGAACACTTATAATTTTTTAGGGAATTATCCTAATGGTGTTAAAAAACCTGTTGTGTTGTTTCCTTTTTCTGGTTCTGTGCATCAAAGATCAAAGCAACTACCCCCAAAAGTTGGCGCATCCCCAAGAATCTGGGGATGGAAAAGACCTTTTCTGGGACTTTAAAAGGTAAAAGTCCATTGGACCTTTCTGCAACTACCAAGATTCCAATTACAACTACAACTGCTGTGTGATAATAATTTAAGATTAACATTTGACTAAAAAAATTGTATATATATATACATAAGATATAGTAGCAGTAGCTGTTTTGCAAGAAGAGTTGTACTGTTTCAGTGTTAAATATGAAATACGAGGGGATCAGAAAAAGTGAGCAAACAATGTATATTTCACTGTAACTGATGATATGGCTACCATAATCAGAATCAGACTAGGAATCACTCAATCTTTGGCATAAATAACTGCCCATAATTGATAATTGATACTAGAGTTACATGTGACATTGCATGGTAATGATATATATACACATTGCTGTAGTGCAGTTGTCAATTTCAATATCTTGGGAGGGTCTGGTCATGATGACCATATGACAAAATGGTCTATATGATCATTAAAACCCAGCATTTCCATTCCCCAAATTATGCAAGCAAATAATTGACAGAATTAGTAGCAATTGGGCATCTGTGTTTCAATCAAGTCTTACAAAATACGTATTCCAGTATTTTACTCATGTTAATAATGGAATTTCATTGTTTCTATCCATCCCTATTTCACTACTATAAAAATACGCAAGCACCAACTGCTCAAATATAAATGCTGAACAGCCCATTTGCAACTTTTAAATAAATTAAAATGTATACTTATTATTATTGAATTCCATTCTATTCACCATTGATCATCAAACAAATCAAATATCTTGTATGAACGTCCTCACACATAAAAAATGTGTCACACCATGAAACCCCACACTATCATTTTTTTGTCATGTATCATACACCACATTATTACTCCATCACATCATACTATACATGACACTGAGACTGCTCCACAATCCCCGCCTCCACCACCGGAGGCCACACACCATCCAAAGTCTTGACATGCTCCTCCAACACCCCCACATCCTCCCCCAGCACTGCCGTATAATCCTTGGTACTCTCCCTCCACGTATCAAAACACGTCGGACACTCCTCCATTGGCCACGCCAAAAACTTTGCCAAATCGCGCAAGACATTCCGCCGTGCCTCTTGCACATCGGTTTCGTCGTTATTGTAAAATTTGGCAGCGACCCGTTCAATGCACACCAATGTCCACAATTTATATCCCGACGTTGCATCCACGGCATGGCTATCCAAAAACCTCCGCAATAATAACAGGAACCCACGAATGACATTGGAATGCCCCGCGGACCCTCCATCCCAACCATGATGACTCGCAATCGTTTCCATAAACGGTCGATGGAGAACCACGAACCGCACGTCCGCATAGGGAGCATACGAATCCATAAATTTGTATAAATTTGTGGGATGATTCAAGGCCGTTTCGGAATTGGCAATGACGTCCATGGTGGAATACATCCATGCGGGGTCGCGATGGACGCGGTAGGTTCGAGGATCATCTTCGTGCCCGCACGGGAAACTGGAATCTTCGACAATGACGTGTTTTCTACCATCGTCGGGACAAAGCTTGGAGAGCACGTCTTGCACTAATTTGGGATCCTCCTGGGGAGTATTTTGTTTGCCCCACAATCCAAAGAGGGCGGCTTGCAATTCGTGCTCGTCTCCTTCCATGCCGCCGCGGTGGATGTTGTAGGGGAGGTTGGTCTGTGGATCGACTTGCTGGCGGGCGAGTGTGTCAAAGACGGTGGAGAAGCCGTGGTGCATGGAGCCTTCGACTCCGAGAAGGTAGATTATTTGGCAGCGGTCGCGGGAGGCAGTGTCGTATGGCGTGGTGGATTGGTAGGGCGTGACTGTGGCTGGAATACCATTGATGTCCATTCCTCGTATTGATTTGGCGATGGAATATTTTATGTTATTTGCATCACCTACATCGTCTCCCGCAGCCATTTGCTGTAATTGATTCAATTGTTGTTGAGTTAATGTTGTTTGCGACGATTGTTGCCTACTACCGCTACGAGAGGAAGAGGAAATTATCATGCTGGCGGAAAATACAGCCAGGCATAGTAAAACCGTTTTGAAGCGATTTTCACTGGAGCTAATACGTCGAAACGAGCGGGTGATTGGTGCACATGCATTGTTGTCAGTGTGATCTTTCATGTTTGATTATAAGTATTTCGTTTGATTTTGTTTAGCGGCGACCGGGCGGTGCTTTTCATGAGTGATGCTTCATTAATTAAATAATAATCTCTGAAATGAAAAACAGACAACGAAAAAATAAAAAATAAACCCCAGAAATAAACCCAAAATAATGACCAAACGAGATAAAGATACTCCTAAAATTATTTTAGATATTGCCACCTATTGCCACCAATAATATTATTGCTATGGTAGTACCAAGTAGTAATAGTACCTACGTAGTAAAAAAAAAAGAAATGTGTTTTAGTTTCTCCGTGCGAATCCTCAGCAAATGTAGGCAAAAAATGTCTTTCGTCTGTCGGTCCCCTTTTTTGGTGGCACGAAATTTTCCATTTATCTCGCTTTTTTCAATCAATCTTCACATAAAAAATTAAAATAATCTTACATCTCGCGATATGTCACGTCAAACAATCGATCGATTCCAAACGTTGCACATCAAGAGTATCTAGATAGAAGTTTCTTGTTGCACATACCATACCATAGTATAATTGCTTCACCGACCATGAGATGCCTATTATTATTCCATCTAATGTCTCTCTGTATCCTTCTTCCGCCAGTGGAAGGATTCTCGGTTGACCACGAAGAAGCAACCACTGACAAATCAACGTCAACAACTCCCACCACGACTGATGATCATGATCATGATGATGATGATGATGATGATGGCTACTTCAAACTATCCACCTGGATGAAATCTCACGGAGGCCGAGTCGATCCCCGCATGACCATCGGTAAAGACTCGAATGGAATTCGAGGCATTCTCGCCTCTTCGGACATACGCGCGCACGTCGAACTCCTCTTTTGTCCGTGGGAATTGGTAATTGGTAGTACGAGTATGGAGGATCAAATGACGACGGAGGAGGATATGTGCGAGGTTGTCAAATTCATGGCGACGGAAATTCGATTGGGCGATCATGATCATTATCGTGATGGTACCAATACCAATACGAATAGAAATATTCCTAGCAGTAGTACCAACTTTTGGCCCTATTTAAATCACATTCAACTCCCCCGCCTGGGATCCATGTGGGGACCCACCGCCGTTCAAGCCCTCCAAGGCCTGTCCCCCAGCTCGGAACTGCACCGCCACGAAGATTGGTTCTCCCAAAATTGCAATGGAGGCTCCATTCCCTCCTTTGACCACGCCACCATTCAAGCATTGGTTTCCTTCATCAGTCGTGCGAGTGCCGTGGGCATGATTCCGATTTATGACTTGTTAAATCATCATAATGGGCTCAAGAATGCAAAGCTGTTTGTCACAAATGAGGGAGTGGAACTTCGTACCATTCAACCGGTGTTCCAGGGACAACAGCTCTATCTATCGTATGGATTAAAGACCTCGTCTCAAATGTATCGTGATTATGGGTTCGTGGAAGCGTGGCCGAGATTATGGTCGTGGAAGGATGTGGAAACGCAAGATAATCATGTCTTTGCACTTTTTCCCGAAGGCGTGGCGGCGGTGCATCCATCGGCGGAATTTCTCAAGCAAATTTGGATGATTGGATCGTCATCCAGTACTACAACTACTACTTCATCGCAATCTACTACTGCTACTATTGCCACATCTTCGTTGTTGAAGGAGTGGCAAACAAATGCAACAAAACATAGTCAGGAGGAAGTAACAGAGGAAGCAATGATGCGGTTCAGAATAGCGGGAGCGTCACTCTTGGATGGATTACCCACTCGATGGGAGGAAGATGAGGTTATTTTGATTCAAAAGGAAGAAGAACGACAACAATTCCTTATAGAAATGGCAACAGCATCCAAAACGGGAACAATAGCAACAGCAGTCACAATAACTCACAACAAGAACAACGATGAGAATCATGTTTTGGAGTTGGATGATGTTATTGCGGCTATTCGATATCGAATGGATTTCAAACGAGGAGTGGCGGATGCTATGCTGATGAAAAAGCAACAAAATACCGAAACTACTACTTCTTGTGTGACACCATAAAATATAGTGTTGCCTTGAAGAATTGTTTCGTGTTTGACAGCATATAATTTTAAAATGATGTGAGGAGAGACAAAAACATGATGAAATGGCGCTAAAATGGAATCGATGTAGAGGGGCATGATTGATATATGTCATAATGACAGCAATTATTATATTTGTTCTTGCGAATGAAAGAATATTACACTGAACAACCCATAAAAAATCTCGCAATGCGCTGAAATTATAAAAGACAACGACGACTTAAATTATTCAGACCAATGCCAATTCATTGCGACACTTCTTCTCGTGCCACATAGGAGTTGGAAGCAGGCACAAGAAAAGAAGAGCAACAACGCCGACGACGACACAAACAATCAGAGGCAATTGAGATGTTGTCTCCATAAAGGACCAAAAAAGCAAGTTCGCGAAAACGAGAAAAAACAAACTATAGGCGGGACTAATAATAATAACAGGAAAACAATATACAATACAAAAATCACACAAACACACAAGTGTGTTTTCTCTCGTCGTGCACAAACAAATTACCAGAATCAAAATGCATTACTACCGGGAGCAATGTTGGGAACAGCATGCGCCACCACATTCCATGCGGTGCTGGGAAACAACACATGCAAAGCTATTACATGCGCCGAAAACAATAGTGCTGCAATTCATGTACGAGAATAATGTTCTTGTAATCATTTGTTAATTTTGATCTTTTTTCTTTCAAAGAATTGAATTTGAAGTGAAAAATAATTTCAACACAATGTGTTCCTAGAGTCCATGTTTTTATAAGTGATTTCGATGTACCATATATTGTCCTGCCTCGCCCCAAACTCTCAAGAACTGAAAAGCAATATTAAATTTGTATATCTATTGTAAACATTATTTTTAAGTGTGAGGTGTCTTACATACAAATATGCATACTGTAATGTACAATCTTTGTGATCATCAAACACATCGATTCACATTGATTGTGTTTGAGTTATTTGAGAGTGGACCATGATACTCCACTAGACTTTTGTCGAATGAGTCAAATTGGTAGTCTGTTGTGGGATTTCTCTCGTTTGAGTGATTTGATTGGGATTGCATTGCAGCTGCTCATGCCTGGTCTGGGAAACGAGCAACGGAATGTGTGACATTGATTTGATTTTGCCTCATGGCAGCTTGACCTTGAGTTGACACGAGTACATTATGTGATGTCATTTCATTACCCGGGAATGAATTGTTGGCACACGTATCAAATTCTTGTGCAACCATTCTGAAGTCTCCTTGATTTGAGCAGTTCTGACTTTTCGCGTTTTGAGCTACAGCAGTCCTTATTGCCATCGCATAATTATTCATCATGGGCAATGTATTACCAAGCGCGGCTGATGGATTGAAATTTGACGAATTGATGTGGCTAGATGTCGTGGTGTTCATCTGATCTACATTAGTCAAATGTTGTCGTTGATGTTGAAGGACCGTAGCTGTCGTGAGAGCTGCATAATGGAAACCATTGGGTTTGAATTGCATTGGGACAGCTTGACCTTGTGTGGGCATAACATAATGTAATGCAATTTCATTACCAGGCTGGTCTGTTGTCATGCGGAAGTCCCCCTGGTATGAGTTATGGTTAGAAACCATAGAATGGGTCCAGCTTTATAATTGTGCATTTTGAACTTGAGCTGGAGCAGCCATCGTTGCAGCAGCATTATTATTATTCATAGATAATGCATTACCCATCTGAAACGTCTCTAGTAGGGCGTCCTGGTCAATCCAATCACGAGTCAAATTTTCGGGACATTTTTTTTGTTTGCTCACGATCCTGGATGAGCCTAGAAGGGTAGATGGAGGGTAGGCGGCAAGAACGTGAAAAAAGATTGACGCATGTCGAACGAAAAAACCAACCCCTCGTTGTCCTTTGCCAATTTTTTTTGCAACGATCAATTCAATTAATATTGTGTCCTCAACAAAAGCA
>JALLAR010000402.1:0-16237 GCA_036939335.1 Conticribra guillardii
AGAGGTATGTACATAGTACGATACGTACACCCCCGCCGGTACCGGGTCTTCCTGGCATCTCCGTTGCATCTCACAACTCGCAACTCGCAAGTCACAAGTCACAAGATCAATAATTATTACTTAGTAGATACAAAATTGCCAATAGAGCCTTGTTAAACCGCCTTGCATCCCTATCTCTCTTGGCACCAACAAACCCAAGCGAACGGGAAGGGATCCGGAATGCTATGCAGCCAAAACTCTAACTTACTGTTATCGTTGCGTTAGATTTAGATGAGCACTGCAAGAACGTTTCTGGGGACCATTGATGTCTGTGTTGTGTCTGGCTGACTGGCTGGCTCTCTGGCTGCGTGTGGTCAACAAATAAGGATGTGTCTCTCCCATACATAACTCGTTTTGTTAAAGGTCGCCAATATTGGCGACCTTTAATGCCATTCGGATACCGCGTCCATATGGTGGTCGCGTTTCCGAAAGGGCGCCATATGTCGGTCGAGGTATAATAAAACACATTTTTTCTCCATATATGAGTGGCTTTCATAGTTGCCATAAATGGATTCAGTGTGAAATTTCAGCAGGAATAGACTCCCATGTCAACCACTATTGTGGTTATAAATAACAAGCGACAATGCCAAAAAAGTAGACCACCCTTCCTCGGCACCGTCGTTGCAAATAGACGAGAGTGTTGCCAACAATGCTGACACTGATCCATCTACCATTATAATGAAATCACCCAATGACATGGAAACAGCCATCGACAGCAAGATCGAGAGTGACGATGTCCTGGTGGCAGAAGTTATTGAGGATAAAATACTCATCAGAACTGCGGATGATGATGATCTTCATTTGTCACAAGAGCCCCTGTCAATGCAAGACTTCTCCACAAGAACTACTTTGCCTTCCCTTGAAGAAGGTGGGAAGAACATTAATGCATTATCCCTTTTGTCAATTGCAGCTCCCCCCACATTTGCAGTTGTGCCATTTCATGAAATCCCCTCCCTCCCCGATATATCGGAACAACCCATTGCAAAACCAATCAATAAACGTGCACACATCAAGTTCAAGCTACAGGGCATCGTGGCAAACAAAACGCTTTTCCTCAACATCAATGAAGTCCCTGCCAATGTTGCTGATGCAACACCATCGGATTATTTTGTCACGTGGCTCATTACAGACATACCAAGTTCACAAAATAATCAACACTACATTGTGAAATGGGACGAACATGAACTTCCTCGTAAGGTAGTTATGGACATGAAGAAGTTTGTACGCACCACAATACTTAAAACTGATTCTTCCTTCAGTTACATGAAGATTGCACCCCCCCGCGCTATGATGAGCGAAATTTATTCAGACCACCTACACACTGGATGCCAAATGTAAATGTTACTGCAAAACAATCATCTAACCAGACGGCTGTGACGAAGAAAAAAAACGAAGGCACCATTGAAAACCGTGAAAGAGGCTGACATTGCAGTGACTACTATAAGGGTGCTTCCGTTACCAACACCGGACGTAAATAGATTTGACCCAGATGTGCCAATTGATCATTTAGAATCTGACAGTGATGAGGGTAGTTTTGACGGTGATGTAAATTTGAATTATGAACATGATGATCTTGCTGGGGAAGATTATGATGATGACAAAGAAGGAACATCGATGAAGGATTGTTCGCAACTGAAGTGGAAGTTTGAACCTATCACAGAAGTGTTACAACAACCAACAAATATGTATTCAGGACCAGGACCATGTTTGCGCAGAGGAATTGGAACTAATGTCAAACGTTGCTCCAATCTGCAGAGATATGTGGGGGCTTGAAGCGTGAATTCATCAAGCAAAATAATAATAATAATAATAAGCTAAGTGGTCTATCAGGGCGGTCTGGCGGGCGGAGTGTTCCTTTCCAACGCCATGCCATGACATGCTGGTAGTACCCTCATTAGGTGAAATAATAACATAAGGGAGCTTTCTTTACATCAGGTCTAAATATTTTTGGGATAAATTACATAAGGTCTAAAAATTTGATTACGTATTGGATAAATCCCTTATGCAATCAAAACATAGAATGTTGAAAAGGCATGTCAGAAATGGTCTGTCTGTTGCTTGCATGCACACGCCACCAATAATTTAATTACATAAGGGTCTAAATTTTTTAGAAAATTTACATAAGGTCTAAAAAAATGATTACATAAGCGTTACTATGTTATTTCACCTGTAACGAGGGTACCATAGGTCGTTATTATTCTAAAATCCTGCTTCTAATTATTATTTTGTGATGGTCGTCGGACGGAGCCACGAAGCTACTTAGTGCTAGGAGCCTCTTACCTCTTACTACCCTCTCTCTCTCTAGAGAGAGAGAGACAGGAGGAGAGAGATATCTACTCTCTCTCTAGAGAGAGAACAAGAACACAAATAGAAGACGAAAAAAAACCACACCTCGCACATCTATTGATAATCAGACATATTATTATGGAAGCACCCGTCTCCATCTCCATCCAGAGAAACCTTAGCCATTCAATTACTACTCATACTTCACTAGAATGTAAACCCTCATCCCACATCCCACATCCCATGCCCCTTACTCATCATTAAGTCCGGTCATTTATTGTTTATCATTTCCCCCTCCTCAGAATTGATTTGGCTTGGGATTCCGCCCCTCGTCCTCCTCGCCTCGTCTCTTTGTCTTCATCACCATCAACCATCACCACCATATACCTCTAGCTAGCTCTTATCGTAAACTTAAATCACCCCACTTGAATACCATCGTCTCCGCCCCTCCCTATCAACAACAAACAAAGCTCAGACATGACAAAGTTTGCAGCAGCCAAAATCCAATACAGCATTATGATTTGCAATAAAAAATATCACCGTTGTGTACGCTGCTTCTTCATTGGTGCCATTCTTGTATGTGTATGGTTCTGGCAGCTCTCTTCTCCCAAAAAGGGTTTGGCAGCAAGGCCAAAGGCTGTTGCTAAAGAGGTCATCAAAGTGCAGTCTGGTTCTAGCAAGATTATGACGGAAACCAACAGCACGCACATGTACATTCACGTTGGGCCAGTAAAAACGGGATCCTCTTCGATCCAGTGCAACTTACAAGCAAACAAACATTTGGAACATGATTCATACATGTTCTTGGGTAAAAAAGAGCGCCAGTGTAACAACTATCAACCCCTACCTCATCGTGAATACATTAATGCTCAACAATTAGTTTTTGGATACTTTTCAAGGGGATGGCTCAAACAGGTGGACAAAAATCATGTATTTCAAAACTTTGTCAATGATTGGAGGGATGAAATGGATAAAAGAAACAGCAAAGGCTTGGACACCATCATCATCATTTCAGCAGAGGAATTTTGTGGACTGAGAGAAATAAGTCATAATGATGAAAGAGAGCAGCTGTTCGTAGACTTTTTACAGGGCTCTCCCCAAATCATAAAATTCCAAATTGTGTATCGAGACTATTTTGATTGGGTGGTATCAATTCATAATTTTGATGAATGGTTCAGTGCCAGTGCCAATAAAAGGCTTGATATTTTCCAAGGGCATCGTATGTCGTCAATCATTGATTCAAAATATATTCATTCTGTGTCTGCGAGTAATGAATCTGGTCTTGATAATGGAGCTTCTCATTTTGGGTGCAGTCCATACAATATGTGGTTGTATTTGGAATCAATAATGCCCCTACTTCGTAAGGACAAAGCATCTATTGATGTGCTGAACATTTTTCATGGTGATGGGGATATTGGTACAAAATACATTTGCAGTTTACCCCATACAACATATGCTTGCAACGAAACAAGAAAGATGAACTTTGGGACATCGAGACCTACTCCAATCAACACAATTCATGCAGATCGTATTGCAGCAGCAGCTTGGGCACAAGGTTTGTTCTACAATGCATCTGCAGTCAAGTCACGAAGAAAGGATGTCACCCAAGCTATTTCTGAACAAGTACGTATTCACCAAAAAGAGTTGCCAATGGAATGTTTGGGGGAAATTGTTTTGGGCCAGTTGCTTCAAACCTCAATTCGCATCGGAAAGGAAATGTTGGGTAGTGACTATGATGTTGAAGTAATGAAAGAGAAATTTGAAAATTTCGTCGCTCGAAAGAAATTTTGTAGTATCAATGTTACTGCAGTTCTCATGGAGGAATCTTGGAGGATTTTCCTTCAGAAGGAGGACATTTTTTAAAATCAAAATACGATTTAAACGAAAATGCCCTAGAGGTACTATTTATTGATTCATTGGAATCTATTCATTTGTAGTCCAATCACTAGCATTGCACTCGCATTATTGCTGTGTTAACTTTCAGAATGTTGCATATGTGCATAGTGCATATCACCGAGCAAGCACAACCTAGCTCTTTTTGCCACAAGTCCTACAAGAATCATAACCCACAACAATTGGGAGGCCAAAGATGAAATAATAATGGTAAGTTGATATCACATGCAGCAAGCGCAATATCTATGCACCTTTTCTAGCATCAGAGCTTTTTGTTTTCATTTGGTGATGCAAATCCACGATGTCTTGGTTCGCTGATTGTGATGGGTCTCAAAGTAAACCTGTTGAATGCACATAGATCCACAACTAGTTTGTGAATGCTTGTTAACAAGATAAAAATGTGGTTTATGGTTCCGCATATATTAACGTCCCCTGCCCCAATAATCAATCAAGGCTTGAAATTTTATGAGACTAATCGAGGACAAGATCTCTGATGCTGAATGGTCTGACGATGTGCTTGACTCTATTAACGAAAGTTCAATCACTAGCATTGCGCTCGCATTATTGCTGCGTTAATTTTCAGAATTGCGTACGCCATTTAGTTATCGTCACCATCATTGTTGCTAGCAATGCCAACTGCCAATTGATTGTCAAAATCATATTTTTTTCCAATGATTGGCCAATACAGCATCTCCAGATTCAAACCATGGCAATGTCTGTGATTCAATCAATGTGCATTGGGTGGGTTGAATAATGCATATAGTGTGCCTCACCTGCCCCATGCGAGTCTTGCGCAAGTTGTCTCAAGAGCACTGAGGTTTTAGTTTACTTGGGGATGTGCAAACATTTTCACAGTTTCAAGTCGTGCTGAGAAATGATGCAATATATGATTGCGAGTGGGGATGGAAAGGAGACTTTTTAAAGATCTAGAGACCGCTCTCTGGAGACTGAGTCTGGGACATGTCTTCTACTCTTGGTTTGGCTGATTTTTTATTGTGGTTGCTGGTTTGTTTCTTTTCTCAATGGGAACAATAAAATATGGCGCCAACGCCACGAAGAACGCTGAAGCTGTTTCACATGCGACTATCACAAGAAGATCAATCAAAGTGGTGTGCAAATTCGGATTGATGGCAATTGTTGGAGTACAACATGGTTTTGATTTGGCATGAAGACATGAATTCTAACGTCTGTGGAAGAAGTAACTTCGTGTGTAACATATTGATAATTCAAAAAATTGGAAGTCAGTGTTACAAATGCCATCTTTATGCAAACAGATTAAATTTGTTACCGAGAGTATTGAGAGTGTGGGTTACTATGTACATTTTTTCTATTCGCTATCTTTTGCCGCGGCGCACTCGTGCAGTAGGGTTAGTTAACGATGGTAGCTTGCGACTATTGGTTGTTAATTTTGCCTCAAGTCCAGTGGTCTTGTTCAAAGCTGGCAATGTTGTTTTGCTGGAAGTACCAGTGCCATATCCTGTGGATCTTATATGGGCATATTTTTTGGGTTGCCGTCGTTGTGGTTTTTGTGTCCGGTCCTGTAGTATATCTGAGTTAGCTCCAGGATTATTGTTTGTTTTGCGATGAGTTTCTTGCATTAGCGATTTCAGCCTGGGTAAGTTGCCTCGAGTGGTTGATTTGCCTTTCGTGGATGGACCACCAGCAACATTGTATTCCTTTTTGCTTCTGTAGAAAGAGTTATTCTTTGATTTTGACTGCTCGATGTAGTCCTGTTTATTGCTCTGTCGTGGAACAAAGTTTGTACTCCTGTGAGAATTTATCGTACTGCTTGAGCTATCAAAAATTGCACGCATGTAAACTTACCCGGGCGAGTAATATTGAAACCATCGATCTAGTCTTCGGTACAACTGGTGGTTGCGGCCCAACTTCTTTCATATCACCAGATGTGAAGCTGGCTGATGGCTTCACGGTGTGGATTGTGTTCATCAGAGTTTTTTGTGAGTCATTGCTCTTTGTTTCGGTGGAGGAGCTTTTAAAAACAGTCGTTGGGAAATGTGAATCTCCGGTGAAGTATGAGTGTTTTATAGCCTTGCCAGCTGTTATACGTTCTGATGTGTCATACGCTACCGCTTGAGTCAAAAGATCCAAACAGCTCCCAGCAGCATCGGGAAGTAATTTTGGGAGTCCTATGCCTACCTGCTGCGGGAAAATGAAATTTGCTTGAGATGACGCGTGCTTCTTCAGTTTGGCAATGATGCTGGCTTTTGGTGTGCCCAGCACTCTGTGGATTCTGTTGATTTGGTCTACCTCGTCCGATCCAGGAAAAAGAGGATACAGCGTCGTCAGTTCAAAAAGGATGCATCCAGCGCTCCAAATATCCATTTCTGGGCCATACATTCCACACGTCAAGAGGCACTCCGGTGGTCGATACCATCTTGTGGAAATATATTCGGTGAATGGAGGTTTTCCATTAATACCTCTACATGATCCAAAGTCGGCTAGCTTTAAAGTCTTTCCATTTTTTTCGACGAGTATATTCTCCGGCTGGAAAATTATTCGTATCGCAGTGTAAAGAGAGAGAAAAACGAAGTTTTGAGAACACAAGTCACATCGTGTCAACAATGATAAAGAGTAGCGTGTTGCGAACGTGGCACACCTTAATGTCTCGATGGAAAACCCCTCTTCCGTGCATATGGTCCAAAGAGGAAATGATTTGTCGCATAAATGACTTTACAGTGGATTCGCTGAAGTGCTGTTGACGATCTGTGTGCATTTGTGAGTATTTTTGTTGTTGAGATAATGTGAGGAAATCTTGCTTCGTATGAGTTTAATATGCCCAATATTCGAAATGATCTTACCCTTCGTCAACTCGTAAAGGTTTCCTTCAAGTAACTCAAACACGAGAGCAAGTCTCCCAGTTGGAGGATCAAACAAAACCTCCTCCAGCTTGACAATGTTAGGATGAGGAGTAAGCCTTTTGATGGCCTGTATTTCCCGAAGATTATTCACCTATAAAAATGCAAACGCCGCAGAAAAATGAGAATCTACATGGGAATAAAGATGATGCCAATATCGGCAAGTACAAGAATAGTGTTACCTGGTCTGCATTTTTATACGAGCTTTTCATGCATTTTATTGCATAAAAATTTCCTGTTTTTGTGTTCTGCGCTTTGATGACCTCGCTGAAGGTTCCTTCTCCTTTCTTAGTGATGAGCCGATATTTTCTCATGACGTTTTCGTGGAGCCTTTAAATTTATTGTTTTTCGATGCGTTCACTTTTACTTATTTGCCTGCGTCAATTTTTCGTAGATGTGAGGAGTTATGTTGCATATGGCTGCGGCTGCTTGGAAGTCTACATCACACGACGAGAGCTTTCGAATGTTAAGGTCATTGTGTTCTTGTCTATGGTTATCTGTGGATACTTTTTAAACGAAACTTTTCCGCCCGATATGAATCAAAAAGCCACCACACTTGCGAGATTTCGATAAGATGATTTGCATATGCTTGGTCCCTTCGCGTACATAGAGTAGTCGCGGAAATGTAGCGGGAAGAGTAATATCGAATCTTAGTCCTAATATGGTTCTTTTTGGCGGTGCCTCTTCGGTTCAAATCGATTGTTGTTCCTCCAAATTCTAGTCACAGAGAACAATCGTGGATTGGTTCAAGATAACTCCGCTGATCAAAGCTTCTCTGATGAGGAGGATTGGTTTGAAAGTTTGAATTTAAAATCCGTATTGAAGTCATAAAAAAAAATGCACAAAAATAGCATTAATGGTCAGGTCCAGATTCATTACACCAAAACAAGACAAGAAACGCTGGGGAGATTGCTCATGTCTCGGCATAATATACTAATTGATTTCGTAATCATGTCGACTGGAAATCACTTTCCTCGTAGACTGTGGTGTACCTTGTTTACATCAGAGCAACTTAGTTATTAAAGAATTCATGCGCTCGATGCCTTGTGGGTAGTGGTAGTTGATGCACACACTACTACATTGCTAGTGGAAACAAGCTCATGGATTTTACCAGTGCATACTCTAGTGATCGCATTTGATATCAACTCACCTCTTAATTTTAGGAATTAGATGCTGTGAACATACTAACATTTTGTCGTGCTCTGGAGAAAAGGATACATATTCAAGATAAAAATATTAAAACAATTATAATTACTAATGTGGAATAAGTAAGCATTATTTGTTGACCCAATGACTAATATAATGGAAATAACAACAACGAATCATTTTTTAGCGAGACTCGCGGGAATACTTAGGCGCTCAATGTCCATGAGAGTCGGTCACTTACAGACACGGCAGCCGTAATCATTCTCTCGTCTCTTGAAGTGTGTATTCGCTGATGCTTCGCCCCGCCCGATATAAATGGATATAATCCTTCCAACCATGAAGTTGCCTGAAAATCTTTACATGTAAGCTGGGCCGCCTCGATCATCGTGTGGATACGGTGGATACGAAGGCGGCGGATAGCTCGGTGCTCCACCACGTCCACCTTCGTTCGGTGGTGGCGGGCCCGGAGGACCAGGAGGATACGGCTGGCCATAATAATCATACCCACCATGCATAGGAGGCGGGTAACTTCCTCCCCCTCCATAATACCCTCGAGAATCGTAACCACTTGGTTGATGAATAACTGGAGGAGGGCCAGGCATACCATAATCTGGTGGGGCGCCGTAATCTGGTGGAGGAGGTCCATATGCCGGTGGAGGTGGACCAGGCGGCATGCCCATGGTACCCGAACGATCCACATCCTTTTCCATAGGGTGCAATTCATTCTGCTTATCAGCCTCACGCTCATAATAATCTTTTTCCTCTGCGGACATTTTCTTCCACGCGTCTCCTACGATACGAGCGACGGATCCACGTTCCGAAGGAACTCCAGTATCTGTGTTTTTGAGGCGGCAGACGTGGGCAGAGAAGAAGATGTTGTAGCCTGTCTTGTTGCGTTTGCGATTTTGTTTTTCGGGGGGTTGGTAGTTGGCAATTTGGTCCTCATAACGTTTTCGGTCAGGTTTGGCCCTGTGACGAAGGTATGGAGAAGTCAGGACAGGGTGAGATAAGTATTTAAAAATAGCTCACATATTCTCTTCACTGGAAACTAACTCACATATCCTCATATTTCGATTTCTCCTCTGCACTCAAAGCCCTCCATGCATTCCCCGCAGCTGCCACCTGACTCGCCGGCGGCACCCTCTTTAATTGCTGATCCGTATCTGCACTTTTCAAAGCTGCCTCGTTGTCCTTAGCCAATTTCGCGAATCTTTCCCGAACAAACAGATTATAGGCCGAGAGGGATTTGCGCGGAGCTCCTTCCTCCTTGCGTTTACGTTTGTAGGTTTGTTTCCGTTTGGAGATGAAGGTTTTGAGTTTGGTTACTTCGGCAGTGAGACGATCAACGTGCTGAGTACGACGTTCGAGTTCTGCTTTTAGCGCAATTTCGAGAGGGGTGGTAGGGACAGATTTGGAAATGAGTTCTTGATCGGTGGGGTTGATTTCTGGTTCGTCAAATTGGAGGCCACCATAGTCATCCTCGTTGTAGTCATCAGTACTCTCTTGTTTTTCGATTACGCCTGCGCTTTCTTTTGACTTCTCGGATTTTCGAGGTACCATGATGAATGAATTCAATTAGATAGATCAACTCTGATGTAATTATTTGTGTCCTACTAAATAAAAGGCTGGTTCTGCGGGGAAAAGGGAAATTGTCAGAAAATCAAAGAGGATAAGAATCATTGTAGAGTAATAAACCAATGCCAAACAAGCTAAATAAACAATCCGTTTCTCCTCGTCTTAATTCTCGGCGGAGCGGGACAGAGATAAGAAAAAAATAAATTGGAGCCAGCTTGATAAAAGAAGTTCGAGTTCTGCTTTTAGCGCAATTTCGGCTAGAACAAAACGATATGGCTGGGACTGGCAGCAAAGGCCCGGTTGTGACGAGCATTTTTCGCCGGTGCTCTCGTGAAATGGCAATAGGAATAAGTAGCTCGAGCGGGTACACAGAATATATCGGTGATTGGTTATGTCGATTCAAGCTCATGGGTGTATTGCGCCATCCGTCCCGTCGGACTCTTTCGATAGCAGCAATGGTCTCCACAGTATCGTCGGTAGATCAATCCGATTAGATAGAAAAGGCGATGCACGCGTAAACAGAAACCGGTCCGTCACGAGATGGATGGGGGGCGGCCATCATCGCCGCGTTGCTGCTAGTTACACAAGTCAATGATCTACCCTGCTACGGCGGCAGGCGCAGCGACGGATCCAGCACAGTGGCAACACATGAAAACAAGAGAGCTATCGCGGTCACAGCCAGCCTCAGCCGTCCCCGTCGCCTCTAGCCGAACAATAGACATTGTGATCCCTGTCTCCATTATTTTCTTATCGACATAAAGCCATCATGCATTGACAGGACTCAAATTCGAATACAATAGGGTATCGTATCGTAATAGGAGTAAAATAATAATCATTGAACATCTTCATTGTCATTAGCTCACCAATAATTCCTTTCCTTCTTATTACAAAGATTATCTTTGTTGCATATTAAACAATGATGATTGTGATGAATAAGATGGCTTTGGGGCAATGAAAATAAATCAATGATTGTCATGAATGAACATAAAAATCAATGGGGAGATGCGAAAAGAATCACAATGCTGAAAGCGGAAGGAACATAAAAAAAGAGAAGCGAGGCAGATTTATTTCTCTCGTGGCGTGATACAAAGGATTTAGTATTAAAAGACGTTGTACATCTTTTATTTTATTCACATGTTGTTCAACACACGTACGTAAAAAATTTAGACCCTTACTTATTCCTACGCCACTTCACCAGTTCAGTCCCGAAAAACCTGGCGCGCACTCGAAACAATAATACTACCTCTGTTTTGCAACTATCCAGCAGGAGGTTCTGCACACCAAAAATCGTGTTCCAGCCAGTGAGGTTGACAACAGAGAAAGGATTTTTTCCTCTTATTTGAGAAATTAGGCTGTGAATTTGTAATTTGTAAGTCAGGAAGACACTGGATTGTGGGCTGCCCACCCTCCTAAATATTCTTAAAAATAATGTTCGCGAGTTGGAAAAAAAATTTCGTGAAATATAGCTCGTGAATTATTGCTAAAAGTGACTCTAAATACTGTGTTGAAACTGTGTTAAACTGTGTTAAGCGTGACTCTAAAAACTGTGTTGACCTGTGTTGAACTGTGTGACTCTAAACACTGTGTTGAAACTGTGTCAAATCACACGAATCGCAGCTCCACAGCATCGACCGTCGACCATCATGACCGCGGACGCAGCTCATGAGTATGAGTCGTGATGCTCCGCTCTCACCCCTCCCCGCCCGTCGACCACGCCGACGACAAACAAGAACAACATCTCTCTGCCACAATGGCATCGGCTTCTCCTTGCCGTTGTGTGTTGCTTGTTGTTTTTATTATGGAATGAATATGTTGATTCCTTTACGGGCCGCGGCCATTGTCATCGTCCCCGCGATGACAGCATAGCGAGCTAATACAAAATATTTCTATTGGTTACGTATTAATTAATTATTGATAACGCACACAATATAATTCACCATGGCATGGTCTATATAAGCGCCTAACTCAAATTATAACATAATCATATTAACTATTTTATATGTAATATTACTATTGTACAGCAGAAACGGACGTGCCATTGTCATCGTTGTCATCGGCATGGTTGACGGGCGGGGAGGGGTGAGAGAAGAGCATTTTTGACTCTAAAAACTGTGTTAAACTGTGTCAAAGCATGACTCTAAAAACTGTGTGACTCTAAAAACTGTGTTAAACTGTGTTAAAAGTGTGACTCTAAAAACTGTGTTGAAACTGTGTTAAACTGTGTTGAATCGTACAAGCTCCAAAATCGAAAAATATTTTAGCGAGAATTCTACGTGGGCACTATGTTTTTTGCCCCTGAAAAACCCCACACTCCAGTGTCTTCTAGACGGCCAAGAAAAGTTGAACAACAAACAGATATTTTTTCACATTTATTGCCTGTTTGCTGTTCAGAATTTATGATTTTGTAAACTTGATATTTTAAAGTGTCAAAGTTTGACCTAAACCTAAAAGACTACAGAAAGACTAAAGTTACAACAACAAACACAGATCATCAACAATAAACCTGCCTAAAAAAACAAAAAGAGTTAGTGTCTAGGTGTTCATGTGATTTGGTTTCCTTTTTATCATTTTTGAAAAGTGCAATTAAATTGATTTTCGGCAACTGAAAGATTTTTCAGCAGCTTTGAAATTTTCGCCTTGCGCCTTGGTTTTAGCAACCAAACAACCCAGCAACTTTGAAACGTGTCTGTACTGAATCATAAGGTAGTAGTTTGGCAGTGTGCTAACTGCAAGGATGCAATACCCAGTATGTTGCTTCTCTTGGAGTATTAGCCCTCCAGATATGGGACCACCTCCAAAATGTTCAGTGCAGCAAGGGGAATTCAAAACTGTGTTGTGCAAGAGCTAAAAATTGAATTTCAAAAAAGTTACTGTAGAAAAAAAATGTGGTATGTTGAGATGACAAAAATAATTGAGAGAAATGAGCTATCATGTAAGCATTGCTAATTAAAGTTAATTTTTTATTTGTTTGGCACAACCCAGATTCACCACCAGCTCGCCAAGAGGATCATTTTTTAAGTATATAAAACTCTATTTTAAGTACCATGGTTTGAGTAACATACAAATGCGGCCTAAATTTGAGCATGGGTTTTTGGAAGAAGATTTTTGACGTGAGCCCCAGAACAGGTATTTCATGAAAACAATGCAAATCTTGTTGCAGCATGATAGAGGGAAGACTCAGCTACAACTTTGTCTGTGTCTGGTGCTCTTTTCACAAAAATGTATGTGGGACGCTCTGTATTAGGCTGTGACAAACACTAAAACATGCTGAATGGTGCAAAGTCATCCAAGTGAAGCAAAGTAATTAAACACTGGTACTTATTTTTTCTCTAATTTGATCCTGCATAAGCATAAGCATAAGCAAAAAAATGGATCCTAGGTACTACCTATGTACTCTACTTTAAAAACTGCATGGATGATTATTTATTATTCTTGTTCTCTTGGCAAAAAACAACAAATAGCAGCATTTTTTACAATTTTTGAGCAACTATAAATTTGAGCGAACAAATTATTTCATAGTTGCAGAAATTTCATAGTATTTGCAGCTGCTAAAACCAACCTAATGAACATGCCTCATGTGATGCCTACCAACTGTTCAAAAAAGAAAAAATTCAACTCGACTAATGTCGGATAGCTTCAGCAGTTGAGTTCAGCAAAAAAAACCAAAGCATCCTTGTAGCTGCATTTGGGTGGTTGAATGGCAAACTGCAAACTGGCAGTTTGAAATACCCCTGTTCAAAACTTACAAAACCATAAACTTGACCGCCAAACTGCCAAACGGCCACAGTTTCTTGGTGGTACTTTTCATCGCTGGTCTCTTCATCTTCGAATGAGAATGTGTCCTTTTTGGCCATAATTAATTGCATTGCATCCTTGGTGATCAGATTCAAAAGGATCTTGAATAGCATTTCAGAGTGTATTTGAAATTGATGTTTTTGTTTGAGTTGCATCAAACTTAGGCCAGTTACCTCCTAGCTCAGATGCCCACCAGCACTCTCTACATTAAGGTGGATTGTTGCATATGGTTGAATGGGCAAAGTGAGCGGTCGGCGGCATGGGGGGGGGTCAGAACTGCCGTGGATTACACTCACAGCCATTGGCACCATTGTCGGTGAGCAATGTGGGTGCACATTTATGTAGGACCCAGTACGGGGCATAAAAAATCCCACTCCCATGGCCACTGTCAGTACATTTGCCACTGCATTGGACCGTCTTGGTGCCCATGAGGAGCCCTCCCCCAATAAATGGCAAGGGGGAGGAAAGACGCACATAAGTGCAGGTAAGGACCATGCAAGAGGCCCTGATCCTCTCCACGACAAGCAAAGGAAGAACAGGAAGCAACCATCATGAGCGCATTGCCCACTGCCACAACCGAGGGACAAGAGGAGCAGGCAGTACCAGAGTTACATTACCCTAGTCAATGATTGGACAAAATTAACAGGGGGGCTATCATGTCACACAAGACCATGGGCACTTGCAACAGCCCACACAAGAATGCTGCGCAACCACACAGGGCCCGACCAATGACCAACAGCCATGGCCGATGGTCCGGCAAACAACAACCAACAGGAGCAGCTACACCAACAATACCAAAGGGTTGGTGCATTACAAGCGTACCAAAACACACAACAACACAGAGACATATCTCCCTTATCTCTTGTCACTTGCCTCCTACTCAAGGCCACATCATGCAGAGATGCAGCAATCATACAAAGGTCAAGGAGGGACAAGGAGGATGATATGAGGGCGGGACAATGGCAATCCTTGTGGCTCTCTAAATCGTGATGGTGAAGGTCCCATGGGGGGAATAAATGATGGGAATAAACAAAATAAACAAAAAACAACAATCTGGCATTCATTGGACTTGTGTGGGTGCCGTAAACACAAGCAGGCATGCTCCTCCCACCAACCCGGCAGTAGGCCAAAAGCATGGGGCTTGGGTTTGCCCTTGTCCTTCGAATAGAATTTAGGAAATTGTGGGAACCGCGCCCACTTGAATTCCAAATAGGAACCACTAATATGTATTTAAAATTTTCGGTTTATACACATACTGTCCACATACTAGTCACATTGTTATTGCCCCAATTGTAGCAAGAAAAAGTTTGGACATCCTAGAGAGTCATATTGTGATAGTTCTCAAGGAGCTTCTTGTGGCCTGTAAAATTGGTAACACTTGTACCAGTACGCGTTCCAATTGGAATTCTGTCTCAATTAAGTGGAATCATCATGTGGCGTGCCAAACAATATTCAGAGACTCTGGTTATAATTTCCGTCAAAATCTTAAGCTCCAACCTTTTTGTTGTTGGATCAATTTGAGCCGCTCTGTTCCAAATTGAGGTTCCTTCTTTTGTGGAAAGATCAAGATCATTATCGAACGGATTTGTGCTAGAAGACGGAGTTTTTGGTGCTGGGATGGTAGCTGTCATTGCAGTTCTTCCTCCAGGGATTGCGCTTGGGTCAGACATGATTCAATTGAGCTTGGAATGTGATTATCCAAAGTGATTCAATTTGATTATTTCTAAATTTGAAAATTTTCCTTGATGACTTCTGAAGCAATTTGAGATCTTTGAAAGGTGCTGTATTTCCAAATTGATTTGACAAGGCACAATGTATTCCTTTTTCCTTACTTAACTTGTCTGTGTTCTTCAGCTGGTTGAAGTTTGGGTCTGATAAACTGTTGTGATATTTCCATCTAGTTGAGATTGGAAATAAGTGAGCTTTAGTTTAGTTAATTTGAATTAGTGATCAGCAGTTCAAAGTCAATCTAGAAATAGTTGTTTGTATTGTAGTACTATGCCGTGTACAATTTCTTGTTGAACGGTTGTATGCCAAGAGCTTTTGGTTTGACATATTGTATGATGTGTTTGATGATGACAGTAGGGATGAATAGAATGGTGCCAAGATAGGACAACCTGGAAAGATGTATGTACACTAAAAATGTATCTGTTGTTGGAGCAATTACAGGTCATGAGCCAGTCATCAAATATACAGAAAGACTGACATTATAGAAAAATATATTAAGGATAACAACAATATCACCCTATCCAGTATGTATTATCTCTTAGAGTAATGACCCCCCAGAGATGCGACCACCACCAATTGTTTTAGAGCATCAAAGGGAAGGGGAAGTCAAAACTGCATTGTGCCAGAAATAAAATTGACTATAAAAATTGTGTCATAGAACTCTGGTATTGTATGTCCAGAATACCCCCACTGATGTCTCCGGGGTGTCTCTTGTGCAAAATTTGTTAATACAATGAAGTTGGGCACAATCCAGATTCATCACCAGCTCACTGAGATCATAGTTGTAAGCATATCCACAGGATGGTAAATATGGTGACCTTGCGGTTAGCTATCGTTCATATTGGGCGACTGTAACATTTACGTGGCGTAACAAAAATAATTGTCCCACCCGTGGATTTTGG
>JALLAR010000403.1:0-19974 GCA_036939335.1 Conticribra guillardii
AATAGATTAAAAATTGTCAAAAATGCCACCTATGGGCATTGCCATTTTCATTGCCTGGACTAAAACAGATTTTTTCATTTACTCAGAGAAGAGTACATAACTGGAAATTAGCTCAAAATCAAAAATGTGATATTATGCTGGTGGTGGTGATGGTGGCAGTCTACTATTATAACAATGTCTATTGGTATTGTTATTGGTATTGCCAAATGTAAAGTCAGAATTATGTTTGTCTTCAAATAAAAGTCACTCATGTCACTCATAATCATAATAATTAGACGCAGCAGCTCAATCTTCTCTTCTAACTCCATTGTCATTGCCATTGTCTACGGAATTTGTTCCCTAATCATTGGCATCACAGTTTTTGGTTGCATAATTACTTACCCCTAGTAAATGTTGTAAAACATGCAGTAGTATGCTCTTAAAGTATCAAATACACGTGTTCATATCAATTTATCCAGTCCTGGAGAGTCAAAATTTCAGAACATAATTCTAAGAGTTGCTGATCATATATTAGTAGCATACATGCAAAAGCTTGATATCTAGCTTGTTTCTTTGCTTTGATCTCTCTGCCTGTTAAATCAGTAAATAATCAAAAGTGACTGCTGCAGATGCAAATAAAAACCCATCGGCCAAAGTTGTCTATTTTCTTCAAGCAGCTCAGAGCTAACATTAACATGAAGTGCCACTTGCAAAAAATCCTGTCCATTGTTTCTTGCAGTGGCAATATGCAAGCAGAGCAATGTTCATATTTCTCACCACTTCTCATTACTCAGACTCAGAACCAATGCAACACGGGACCAGCTAACTACTACTTGAAAGTACATCAATAAATCCTGGTCAAACCCCGAACGGACTGTCAAAAAGTCTGTCACTACCCCACTTGCATCATTTGAAACAATAAAAGAGCCAGATTGAGTGATAATCCTCACCACCTATGACTGTGGCTATGGTTATAGAATAGGAGGATCACATGCTGGAAACAGTAAATGGTGTATGCTTTCAGATACAATCATACACAAAGTGCAATTAGACATTAAAAAAATGAATTACAGTTTTCAAGCCATCTGCATCTGGTGAATGTTGTATTGCTGTTAGCTAATGCAGCAGATAGCACATATTTGTCATGCATGCACCATGACCATGTATAAAAAATCAGATGTCCTGCAAAGACATACAACAAGAAAAATGTGCACATAATGATGTATATGGGGTATTTTCAGTCAATAAGCAGGACAATGGGCTGTCAAATCCAACAGCTCATGTAAGGCTGTCACTTTGAAATCTCTCATTGGTCAAGCACACATAATTGCAAACTCTAATAGCACATGTTGGATTGGTGAAATGTGCATGTAGCAGGCAGGATATGTAATTATGTTCTAACTTGATGAAGAGTGTGCAAGTGTTATTGTGGTGACACACATGTGGTGATCGGTTTGTATACATACAACTTGTTGTGGTAATCATAACTCATTTACTACTCTACCAAAATGCAGTGTTGGGGAACACTGCATGAACAATGGTCATCAACACCGTCAAAAGTCAATAACAACAAAACCAATTAGTCTTTGTTCAGCACACATTCAGCCAATGTGTGGACGCAGCTTGCCAGCAACTCTAATTCACTCTACTTCACTCTAGTACTTGGATTATACCCTTGAGTTCAAGCCCAAGATGATAGTAACCTTGAATATGTAACCATCAATTACCAAGAACGTTGCCAATTCTTTGAGGACAAAAGTGATGTCTGTGCTTTTGAAAACTAATTGATAGCATCAATTTTTGAGAACAGTTTCAATGAAGCAAGAACCATCCCAATAGCTGAATTTGGTGTTGATGGCAGATTGCAGCTATTGTGGTAGTTTGTATTGATTGGTACCGCAATATAGTATGTTCACTGTATTGTGCTTGGTTCATGGCATGACATGTATCAACACATTCAACACAATTGAATCATTCACTGAAGTTGGATAAACAGCAATAATAGCTTTAATTGTATGCAAGACAATTCCTGACTTTTCTTTTCAGTGCTTCTGTTGCCCACAACTTTTTAGATTATTTATTTGTTCTGTTCTTTGGTGCATGCTTTGTGTTTGTGTTAGACATAGTATTTATTGGAGGTCTACAGAATTACTGTACACTAAGTGGTCTGTCCCTCATATTTCATTATTCTATAAATCAGATCACAATTTCTTTCATTTTCACAAGTTTTTGTGTGCCCACCCTAGTGTGCCAAGCTTGCGATTTTCCAATTCACTTCATCCTTGATCATGGGCAATCAAAAAAAACTTGCCACAAAATCATTTGTGAGATGGCATCATTTTTTCCAATGCCTCCCCTTGCTATTAATACAAAGCAGATACAAACATTTGTATTTTTCCTTTAAAATGCATCATTGGAAGAAGCAATTCTCGCATCCACAAAACCTATTGCTTTTTACTTAAACACAAACATGTTTTCCTTAAATATATTTTTTTTAATGATGACAATAAAAGTCCGCAACTAAACCAACTACCCCCTGGTAAAAGTACAAAAAATTGTCATTAGAGAAGTTGCGCGCAACTTTTCTCTCTTCGAGAAATGAGCACATATTTAAATCCGACACTGAGACTGTTCCGCAATAGCATTGTCGACCACAGGAGGCCACACGCCCTCCAACGTCTTGATGTGATCTTCCAACAGCTCCAAATCCTCCCCCAAAACATTCCTATAATCCTTCGTACTTTCCTTCCAACTATCAAAACAAGTAGGGCATTCTTCAATTGGCCAGGATAAAAAGTTCGCCAGATTGCTCAATACATGCTGCCGTGCCATTTCCACTTCCATTTGGGAATCATAAAATTTAGCCGCAATGCGCTCGATACAAACCAATGTCCATAATTTGCTTCCTTCTACATCAAACATGTGATTATCCAAGAATCTTCGCAATAGTAGCATAAATCCACGAAGGACATTGGAATGTCCGATGCTTCCCCCATCCCACTCATGATGACTCGCGACGGTTTCGAGAAAGGGACGATGAATCACGACGAATCTGATGTCGGCGTAGTTACTGTAGGTATCATAAAATTTATATAAATTTGTAGGCTGATTCAATGCACTATCGCTGCTGGCAATCTCGTCCATTGTCAAATCGCTCCAGGCAGGATCACGGCGCACGCGGGGAAAGTCAAAATCTGCTTGCCCGAATGGAAAACTTGAATCTTCCAAAATGATATGCTTCTTGCCGTCTGGAGGACACATTTTCCTCATAACTTGCTTGACCAATCTCGGATCCTCTGCAGAGCGCTTGCTACGATGTGGTCTAAATATTCCTAACAATATGGATTGCAACCATTTCTCGCCTCCCTCCATTCCGCCTCGGTGAATCTTGTAGGGCACGTTGGTTTCATGATCGACTTGCTGGCGTGCGAGGGTGTCAAAGACGGTGGAGAAGCCGTGGTGCATGGCGCCCTCAACACCGAGGATGTAGACAATTTGGCAGTTCTTGGGATTTGGTGATTTGTCAATGACAGTTTTGGGATCATTGAAAATAGCGCTTAATTTGCGCTGTTCCGCGTGGATAACATCATGATCGTGGTCGGTGCCCCTCAAAGTCCTGAGAGGAGAATCTTTAGATTTGCAATAATATGCAACAGCTGCCAAACCCAGAAGAAGGGTGCAAATGCTCTTGAAGCTCTTCATTATTACTTTGGTGGTGTTTTGAATCTGTTGGAGTTGGAATTGGAAGTGTGGCAATAGCTGGTGATGGAAGGAGTCGGCGACGACTCTCTACTTCTAGATACCTCATTGTAGAGCCCAAGCGTTGCCCGACAGCGTCCACTTAAGGGCCAGTCATGATTTCGGTCAGAGATGTACATCAATACAGATCAATACAGACCCCTCGAGAGACAGAGAGATATGTACGTAGAAGTCCGGAAGAAAACCCGAGACATTTTTTATGTGGGTCTTCATTATTTTTTAATGATGATATGAGTTTTTTACTTCGCGAGTTCTCTATCGTATGGTAGATACCTCTCTATCTCTACCTAGAGAGAGATAGCTCAAGGGCTGAACAATAGACTCGAGTCTTGCTGATCTTGTTCTTTTATTATTTATGTGGTATCTATTGTATTTTTTTTTTAGGAACTCTTGCTTGCTCTCTTTGTGGAATATGATAGTGCGATAATAGTTCGATGGGAGGTGTTATGTTATTATTTTTATTATTGTCTATTCTAGCAAGCAACTGAGGATTGACACACTCCTTTATCTTCTCAACGCAACACAACAGCATCTACAATATTATTATTATCTCTGATAGAGAGATGATACGTAGTACTCCTATTTACGTACGACTCCTACAACATACCTTACCAAGGAATTTCCTTGAACATACCAAGGAATTTGATTGAACATACATCATACGTTCGAAGGTCGATGTTAAAAATTTACATACGTCACCTTCTCATTCATTCGGAACAACTCAATAAAACTACAATTGTACTACTCCTATTCTATCACTCTCTGTACTCTAGAGAGAGAGATACTCCATGGTGGATAAAACATCGTATAGAATATTACATTTCTTACTCTCTATTGTAGCATATCTCTACCTGGAGTACTACCTGTAGTACGGCTAGATCGGAAAATTAATCATCCACTTTTCCCTTGCCCTAATCAAAAAAATCTGCGCGACGGAACATCATTTCTCTATTTTGTTAGTGATATTGTATGGTACCACATCCGACAATAGTACCATACGTGGAGGATGGAGACGAATGCGATGGCGACGATAAAAAAATGAGGTGGCGACGAACGAAGACCGAAATAAGCACGGAAATAAGGAATGAGAGAAAGTCATCCTCTCTCGAATAATAATAACTCCGCTCACTGCTCCAAGAGACTGCTCTCTCTGCCTTCTACATATCGTACGCTGTTACTCTATGTTACATGATGCAATATACAATCTATCTACTATTCTAGGTATGGTACTCCTCCGCACTTATTGCTCTGAATCTCACTTTTTCGAACAATCAAAATATCGGAGGAATAGATTACTATCACAGCGATAATAATTGTCATGAATTCATCCCCGGCCGCCATTACCGCCGTCTCCCAAAGCCGCGTGGCCGCCATGAACTGTCATGAGCGGCGACCTATCCTAAAATTCCTGATCATTGCGGCAGCATTGGCAGGGACCTTCTTCCTTCTCCCCGCTCCCCACGACACGGCACCGTTGTCTCTCCGCTCTCCGGAAGCATCTCAAGACCGTCGCAGATTGCTCGGACTTCCTGATCCCTTTGAATCCTTTTCCGATCCCAAATCTACTGCTGTCAAACGCTTTGCCGCCACGGAAGAGCCAGTTACAGTGACAATCATCGTCACTTATAAAAGTGGACGAGGTACTTGGAGCAACAGCATTTTCGAGACAGGCACGCTTTGGCGCTATGGAACAGGAAGAGTTAAGTATTCTTATAACTACAATGCTAAGTGTAATTGGGATAAAAGAAACAAGAGACCACCCTTCGTCGTCCCTACCGGACCTTGTCTTGCTGTTGCTAAACCCCAGAGAGAGGCGTATGAATTTGAATATGATTGCCACCATGCAGCTCTCAAAAGAGATTATCCCAACTGTAAAACGCTAAACATGAATGATGAACTGTGTCAGCACGTCAGTTATGACGCACGGCAATATTATTCGAGAACATTGCCAAATGAGCCCTACCTTCCACTTGGACCACGTTCAGATAGTTGGATATCCTTCAAAAAAATTAAACAGAGGGAAGGCAATGATGTCATGTTCACCCCATTATCACAGCGAAAGTATGTGTTCAATGCCATCTATTCCGAAAACACAGACTCCAGTCGTCAACTTCTTCATGGCATAATTAATAGCCACGAAAATAAACTGTTCCCCAAGTTTGTGCAGATCGCTAGCAAATGGTCCAAGTTTGCTAACAACGCAAAATCCGAACAGCTTGATACTGATGATTATGTTCAAGTCCTTGTGGATAGCGTATTCACCCTCGCACCAATCGGGCATAATCCTGAAAGCTTTCGCCTCTTTGAGGCAGTGGAAGCTGGATCCATCCCAATCATGGTATTTGACGACAATTACTACAACCATCCATGTAAAGGATCACTCGATGTTTGGCTGGACTCGCCTATTATAGTGCTCAATTCATGGAGTGAGTTGTATCCTACACTGCATAGAGAGATGAAGGATCCTGAAGCTCTAGTATACAGGCAACAATTGCTTCGTACTTGGTACGAAGATTATATGCGAAAAACAATTGAGGCATTTGAAAATTTTGTGTTGGACCGTAGCATAGTATAGAGTTCATGGGCCGACTACCATGTGTGTGATGCGAGATGCCCAACATTTGTGCTTTTATTTTTATGTCCCTAAGTGGGTAGGTGCTTTATTATGTATCAAAGGAGTTGAAAGGAGGTGTGCGTGCTTTAATGGACGCATTGTCTTCACCTCTCAAAGCTAGAGCGAAAGATTAAGTCATTAAATCAACTTTAATTACGCATGACGCGGTCCGTCTGAAAATTAATCTGTGTAGATGGAGTTCAAGTGGAAACTATCTAATGCAATTATTTTGACTGTTCAATTTACTTGCTGACAATGCATTGGAGGTAGTTATCAAATAATTGTATATCTCTATTGCTCTAAAATTACTTCCCACGACCTGACGAAGATTAAAAATATTGAGTTATAGCCGAAACTTCATCTGCACCCAGCTCTTTGTGAAAAGGGATTTTAGAACATTGTTTTGTTTCCGGAATTATTATATCACACTCTTGAAGGTGAAGGCAACATGGTTCAATAAGCAACAGTTATCTTCGGGCAAAAATGCATTGCCATTTTTTGTTTTACTCCTGCCTCCGTCGAAATCAAGTATACACACTAGTTAGACACACGAGATTAAAAAGTGAAACGAAATGAAAAAATCTCAAACAACCTTCTTCCGATGCCCAGCTAAATGTCAAAACAGCATTTAATTCCATTTGAATTTGAATGGTGAACACTCACTAGGAGCCGCGGCATTTTACTATCGAACACGAATATGCTG
This sequence comes from Conticribra guillardii, assembly GCA_036939335.1. Classification (NCBI taxonomy): domain Eukaryota; phylum Bacillariophyta; class Thalassiosirophyceae; order Thalassiosirales; family Thalassiosiraceae; genus Conticribra; species Conticribra guillardii. The sequence goes on from JALLAR010000403.1 coordinate 7,056, forward strand.
CGATTACAGTATAATGTGTGAGGTGGGATATCCAAAATTTGTTCTGCGTGTCCCCATTAGATGCTTGGTGTCACATCAGGTATGAGTAACTTGCTGTTGTGCATGAGTTCTGTTGCAAGGAGAATAGTTATGTTCAGAACCCCCGTTGGAAATGCATTGACTCCAAATGTTGTAACGGTTTACACTTTAGCATCATCAGTGATACACGAAAAGAAGACAGCAAGCACATGTTTTATGATGCAGAGTTTTCAAAATGATTGATAATTCGTTAAATTGATAGAAGTGGAACACAATTAAAGAATTTGATTTCCTCGGAATGCATTTAATTGAAATATATGGACAGCATCGTGTATTAAAACAGAGATCGAGTTCAATGCGTTCCATTAACATGGAAGGTGTACAGTGCCACAAAAGACCAACCAGTTCAAGATTACTCGCTTCCTTCTTCTCGGCTCCAAAGATGTGTGCGCCGCGATTGTAAATAACATGCAAAAACAAGGAGGGGATGGGTTTTATGAAGCACTTGCTGCATGTCGAGATAACGAAAGGCTTGCCTATACCAGCCAACAGAACTCGCGTTTTGATACGTATGTGTAAGATAATGGCATAAATAGTACTAAGGAACTTGATACACCAATTTAACTGGCCCTCCTTTCATCAGTACAGAGTCTTTATCATTTCCAGTCTTGCGGCGTGAAGTCATATAATTCAAACGAACATTATACAACCTTGCATTTTTTTTGGAACGTATCATTTCCATTGTGCCATTAATCCATGTTGTTTGATCAGCTAAAATGTGCATGGGAGAAGGTAGGTAAAACACTAGCTGGCCCCAGTGTGTGTCTGAATTATTGTTTTGTGGTTGAAGTAATGTAGAAAATGTTATTGTGAGACAAGGTCAGTGTTCTCTATCAAAAATTAATTTAAAGAAGAAGAAAGACACACAAAAAATAGTTGATACGGAAGGAAAATAGAATAAAATGTATATCGACTCACGCCCATACTCTGGCCCGGTTGACAAGAAGGCCGGATTTTCCACCTTGGGGGCAAACTCCATACCGATAGCATCAGTCCTTGATTTAAAATCGACAGTGAAATATCCTGCAAACCCACTAATTGGAAAACCAGTGCCTTCTTCTGCTGATCCTAACCCTGGAATGTCAAATTCAAATGGTGCCCCTACAATATTACCATCCCCACTCTGCTTTGACATCCCCACGCCCCTTGCATCCTCCAGAGTGCACACTGCCATATCTAATGTTTTGACCACACTTGGTTCTGCCAACAATGCATCGGGACCAAGCTGTGTCCACAAACTACTCAAAAGATAATAGTCTCTTTGTTCCTTTTCAAACTCCTCGTCCAAACAAGTCATATCCACACCGTACATTTCCTTCGTCGTTTCTGTAAACTCGTGCCAATCCGCCATGCCATCCGAATAGTCGTTTTGTTGTACCTTTCGACCCTCCTCGTCATTAACAGGAGCAAGAAAAATTGTTGCATGGGATGGAAGCAAGATGCCCGATTTGGGTTTGAGGAATGTATCCCTTGCACGAATGACGGAATCTAGCATCGACTCCCTTAGAAGGAGATAACCCATCCATTCCGAAATTATGATATCTACTACTTTTTTGTTCTTTTTGTTTTGAGGTGTGCACTCTCCAACCCCTTCTGTGGCATTTGAATCTTTGCTTTGACAATTGTCATTTGCATCGGAGTCAGGATCGTCTCCGTCTTCCGAACTAAATCCAAATTCCTCCCAATCTTCATCTGGCAACTCAAAATCTTCTACAGCAGTTTGAACGACTTTCACAATGTGATCTACGCCATTTGCTTTCACAACATTTGTTGCATGTTTGGCCATGTCTGTGTATTCAATTGCATAAACGCGTTTTGCTCCCGCCATTGCCGCCCAGGTTGCCAGGATACCGCTTCCAGTTCCCACGTCCATTACAACCTATATGAAATTGTTTTGTTGTTTGTGGTAATTGGGCGAGTGGAAAGAATTGTCGTGAGTAAAATCAAATATTATTGTCAAAGGGTAAGTAGGAGGAAAATATACATTATGCTCATGCACATCAATTGCAAAGCAACATTGAACAATGTAGCGAAAATTCATACTTCATGGAGTTTACCCCACAATTATTGGACAAATCGTGAATAGGAGTCCATCGTGCACAACGAATAGTCAAGAAATGCATATCTACATAAAAGGAATATAACAAAATGCTTTCTATCTCACACAACACACGAACGCACAAAAAACATCCTACATCACTCTATTCCCAAACAAAAGCGCACGGCGCTTGCTCAAAATCTCGCGTCGCTTTTCTCACCTTATCCTTAAAAATATCTGCATTCCCCATAATCGCCGAGTGATACGCCGCCATCCGATTATGATCCGAGAGCATCATCTTCTGATGGTGCAATTCCGCATATGACGAGAAGTAGTTGGCAAAATCGGAGGCTTGGGATTGGGAGTTAGTGTGGAATGTGGGGATGTCATCTCCGTCGTCGTTATTGTTTTCGATGCTGGCGTCGCCGAGAACTTCGCGGCCATTGCCCTCGTTTGCGGCGAAGAAGATGCAGGATATGGCGAGATGTGTCAATCTCATTGTTGGTTACTATTCGAGATTCTTGGATACAAAAAAATATTATGAGTTATGATATGAGTAGACATCTGTAGACATGCATAGACATGCATGCGTGCTGTGAACAACATGCATTGTATGTTGTGTTGCGTGTTAGGAGTATTTTTTATTGGTGGGTGGTGGATCCTTGATGTGTTCAATCCATCAGATTATTTATTTCTTGGTCCCCTTCAATTTTCACGGCCAACGGCCAGATGATAAAGACATAAACTGTACGAGTAATTCATTTGATTCCTATGTAGGTAATTAGTGCATAAAAAAGATTCCCTCGCGCTTAGAGAGAGAGAGAGAGAGAGCTGCGGATCTTTTCGTGCTGTTTTCGTGTCAAATCTCTTCATGCTGTTTTCGTGTCGAATCTCTACCTAGCTTGACTAAAAGAAAAATCAACGCGAAGCCTGCAATCACAGCATTATATTCTCAGATTAATTCTTGTTGTACTACCAACACATCCATAAACATGGCTAAAGACGCATCGCCTTTGAGCACACCGAAGGTGCAATCGCATCCTGTCCCAATCAGTGACTTGCACGAGTATATCCAAAAATCCTCTTCCTCTTCCTTTTTCCCGCGTCAACTTCTTTCGTCCATCGAGGAGGCTGTGATAGACGAAAAAAAACAAATATTGTCCGATGCCAACTACGAAAAAGTTGTTGCGGAAATGACATCCTTCATGTCAAAAGCAGTTTCGGCTCCACTGACAAAGAATGATAGTGACCGCATGTCGAGTGAGGAGACGTATACGGCATCCCTTCTTGACTTGTGTAAGTTAATTGCTGTTTTTTTAGAGTGGTGTCAAACGAGTCATCACGAAGAGCAATTTTCCTTGACACTAAATATTTTCTTTTGTCTTCTTTCGCAATGCTTTAAACTGATGAATCGCATTGTATGTGCAGATGATGTACTTGTTTGGGGTTTCAATTCTCCATTTCTTTGGCGCATAAAAGAAGAAGAAATTCACTCATTGTACAAGAGCAATATTCGACAAAATCATTGTGAAATTGCAGTGGGCACTGGACTCTTCTTAAGTCAAGATGTTTCCAAAATATGTAAAATGATGACATTGATTGATCTAAATGAAAATAGCTTGAAAAGTTGTGAGGAGAGAATTCAACACTGTTGCTTTGAGAAGAAGAAAGGTGACGAGGACTATATCATTAATGCTGTGCATGTGCCAAAAATATCAAAAATTGTTGCAGACATAACAACCCCCCCTGGAGAAGATTCTGCATTAAAATCCCTGAATGGAACTTTTCAGTCAGTCGGGGCAAACTTTCTCTTTCATTGCCTACATGGGGCAAATCTTCGTGACAAAATGCACGCCTTTCAAAACTGTGCAGCATTGCTAGATCCAGAGGAAGGAGTGTTTTTTGGGAGCACTATTTTGGGAAAAGAGATTGTGAAAGATGAAGAACGGGTGGGGACAAATACCATGAAAGTATTGAACGACTTCAATGATTGGGGAGTGTTTGGTAATTTGGGTGACTCGTATGGTGATTTGAAATGTATTTTGCAAGAGTTGTTCGAGGATGTAGATCTGAGACGTGTGGGGTACTGTGGTGTATGGAGAGCAAGTCGACAAAAATAGACACCATAAAACAAAGTCTTGTTTTACTTGTTGGAATAATTATCTAATTGATTGTAATAGTTTAGTGCATTGCTATTACTTTATAAATTTATATCTCTCAAACACAACTCTAAGAAGAAAGAAATGCATATTGTATGCATCAAGAGTCATGGGTGATTCTGCTTCAAGCATCGCCAATGTGACGTACACATGCCCCTACAAGTGAGAAGCTTTATCACATCATCTTCTCCAAGGATGATGCAAGGTTTTGAAGAAGCTTCTTTCCCTGGTCTGCTTCGCAGGCAGCAACGGCTGCTTGGCAAACAGATGCAAGTTTTTCACCACTAGCATCCATACTTGCAAATCCATGCATCACATCTTGCGAAGTGAGAGAAGGAGACGAAGTTAACACCAATGACTGGAAATGAAACAAAACAGCATGTACCAACTGTTTGATGCCCTCGAACAAGTCTGCTCCGACAGGCGGAATCTTTTTGGACTCAGAAGAGGTTGCTGCGATGACATGGCATGCTCGTTCCACCACATAAGTAACAACTGGGACTATCGACCTCAACGCTTCGTCCAAACGACGAGATGCGGCTTCTTTATCATCTTCATCATTGACGCCACCATCGTCAATAATCATCCCTATGCCACCCCCCAAATCTGTTTTTGCCGCTTCCAATTTTGACAAAGCCTGGGCAATCGAATTGTGAATTGCAAGGGAAACATATTTCCACCAGTTGGTAGGAATCACTGCAGTAGAATCGGCATGCTCGCCCAAGACCCATGTGGCTACCGCCAAACCACTGACGATTTGATTTTTCAATAAGCATTCCAGCAGTGCTGAACAAAGAACGGAATCACTGGATGAGAGGATATCTCCAACTTCTCCAAGAATGTAAACTTCGCCAGTCAAAAGAAGTTGATCGTCATCTTTTCCGGCCCCATTCTCACTCTCAACCCGCTGCTGATACATCTCCGCATCCCGCGCCAAAGCCGCTAGCATTACAGGTTTGAATCGAGAAATAGCATCACTGACATCAGCGAGAAGATCTTCTGACTCATCTATTTCATCATTCGCCCCGTTGTTTGAGCCATCGTCTGCCATGGTATCGTCGCCATTGGATCGTTGTTTCCATGCCTTCTCTATCAAACGTGCCAATCGTGAGCTTTCGCGGGTGTATGGATAAAATAAGGCACGAGTAGCCAGACCTGTTCTCCACCATACACTTGAATGTTGCATGGAGGTCTCGTTGCTAGTCGTGGTAGCTACATGTGATTCTGACAACTCATCCGAAATGATGTGTTGACGAATAAAATCTGGGTCCTCGCTAGTGTTCCACATTCTATCAATCAGATCTGTTTCTGGTCCTGCCTCAAGTTGGTGTTCTTTCTTTTTAAATGCATTGAGAAACACTGATTGCACTAAAGGACTAGCTGGTGGAAGACAATCGTGCACTAATTCCACTGGTCCCTCGGATGATAATGCTGCCATAGAACGAAGTGCATATGTGATGAATTCTCCACGACTATTTCTCTGAACAGCAGCATAAGGTGCCCAATGGTCCCAAAAGGCTTTGGGCCATTGATATTCAGTATTAATCAAGTGGAATGAAAACCATACACCCAAATTTTCACGTGCTGAGGGAGCAAGCGACGGTAGAAAGTCTTCAAACATTCCAGATATGGCGAGGACAATAGCTTGGGGTATCAATGATGGTTTGAGTTTTGTGAGTTCCAGTAGCACGCGAGAGAGGTATGTATGTTGATGAAGAGGAGAATATGAAGGTGTGCTGGATCCTTGGGGTGTGCATTGCACAATCAATGATAATAATGTTTCGATGATTCCATATTCAATTCCCTTTGATGATGATTCTGATGTAACAGCTGATGGAGCATCGCCCTCTACCACAGTAGGAGGGTGGAACAGGTGTGAAATCGCCCAAATCTGCTCTGCCACTTCTTTGGCATTACTACGATCTGCTCCTGCGTTGCTTACCATGGGACGGTGACACATCAGTACATCACGTACAGCATCCGAAAGAAAAAATCGATCCACCAATGAGAACGTCTTGACATAAGATTCAAGATTTGGATTGGTTTCTCCTCCAGCGCCATCACCACCCTCTTCGTCGCCATCATCATCATTGGCGTCTAGATCAGGTGGGGCATCAAAAATGGCAAGTCTACCTAAGACAATTCCATGCAATGCACGGCATTTCACTTCCACAGCCTCCTCGCAGTGATAAGCTCCCTCCAATGAAAGCAAGTGTGGAATCGATTTGCATCTCTTCTCTTCTCCGCCCATCAAATCCAACAATAATGGTTCATCAACATATGCCATGGGTACCTTTTCACCTTCCATCTCCATTCCCTCGGACGCGTCAGTTGAAGGGGCATTCATTGTCAGCGTAGTCCATGGGGCATCCCCCAAAAGAGCAAAACGTGTCAAGGATGATGATGTTTCAGCAGAGGAAGACACCATCTTGCGCACAGTGCGGAGTAGATCTTGTAGAGTGTCTGCACAAGGGGCGGGTTGGTCTCCATCTTCGTCATCCTCTTCTTCGTCATCATCCTCATCATCTTCGTCTTCATCATCGCCAGAGCCAGTAGGAGCATCATCCAATTCTCCCTTGAGTAAAATTGCCAATTGTCCCACTCCTGGTTCATAATCCGAAGAATATTGAGAAGTTTGACCCACTACATTATTCTCCAATGCATCCACCAATTCAATAAGTGCCTTGCTGGGAATGCCCTTTTCATTCCCATCCAGCTGACTCAAAGCATACGGTATAGTGGAAAGGACCAATGATGACAAAATCCGCGCCGATCGCCCCATGGCACGACATTGTTCAGTAGTGTCTCTCGTGGACGCAATGGCCGCATATGACGCTGCCTGAACCAGCATTTGGAGCAATCCCAACAATGACTGAGCACCGTGATTGCCATCCTCGGGTGACGATGAAGATACAATCCCAACCTTTGTCAAATGAGCAAGGTATCTCAAAATCGATTTCGCTCGGTGGTATGCATCAATTTGATCTCCGTTGCCATATCCTCCGGATCTTTCGGCAGTGCATCGTTGTTCATCCACCCCTCCCATTTTCGCTTCTACGTTGTCTTCACTGCCAATGGCTCTCGCCGCAGTCCCATCTGCACTAGCAACTGCGCATTCCACAGCCATGTCCAAATCCCTACCCAAAATTCTCATGCCCAATTCCAAACACCTCTTGGCGAATCCTGCATGGGTTTCTTTTGGGGCCTTGACATCCACGCCGAGCGTCAATGCAGCATAGGAAGGAGTTTGAAGTGGGAGACCATATGCACAGGAAAGGAGAAGAGTGGCAAGCGGTCCTGCTTCTTCAGATGCATTAATTGCTTTGGGTCCTTTGTTGTTGGCTGTTTCCTCATTGTTATCCGCATTCATTGCATCCACGTCTTGGTCATTATTATCCTGATTCTCATTGTTTTGACTTTCATCACTTCCAAATTTGAGAAATAGTGGAGCATTCGAAGGGCCGCACAACACTTCCACCAAATCAGAGACATTCATCCCAATGGCCTTCACGACCGGTCTCGCTCCCCCTGATCCTTCTTCCTGATTCAAAGTAGTACTCGCCGCCACATCCGCAGCACCCCCCAAATCACCCATCTTGGCCACCATGGCCGTCAATTGTTTCATCATGGCGTATTGCGGATCGACACTTTTCGTATCATTCGTTGAGAATCGATTGGCGGGCTGACGTGGTCCTCGATTGTTGTTGTGTCTCCCGCCGCCGCCACGACGGCCATCGTACCGATCGTTATTGTAGCTACGTCCACCACCCCGGCCGCCGCCTCTTCCTCCGCCAAATCGTCCGCCACCGTCATCGCCACGAGAGTAGGGATGGTGACGAAAGCCGCCGCCGCGTCGGCCGCCCCGGCCTCCTCTGCCGCGGTATCCACCGCCTCGGTCGTTGGTGTAGCGTCCGCCGCCGCGGGAGTCGCTTCCGTAGCTGCGGCCTCCTCCATATCTTCCTCCGCCGCGGTCACCTTGGCGATTGGAGGAGAGTGCGCCGTCCATGGTGGCCTTGATGTTGTGTAGTACAATACCTCGGATTTGTTGGTTGCCAACTCTGGCTATCTTTTATATTTTTTTATTTTATGAGTTTCGTGTTTCGTGTCGCCATAATTATTTTTGATTGGAGGAGTATTCGTCGAGCTGATTATGGCGTGGAAAGGTAAACGAACACGTGGAAGCAGCTGGATATCGAGCGACAGAGGACTGAGACTGACGAATGACAGACTATCCATCAATGACGTAATTCAACAACTTCAACTCTAAAAATGAGACGAAAGACGTCATTTTGACATACGGGAAAATCATTTCTCAATGGCGTCATTACGAATTTGACGCGGACATTTCTGACAATCTCGAAGCCATCTGGCGATTTCAATCTGTAGAAAAGGCGGCAGATGTTCGGCTGAAGATGTCCGATATCCAGGTATCTACATACAAGCTTGCACAAGAGAGATAGTATCTAGAGCGAGGTAGATGGCTACACTTCATCGTGTCTCTCTCCCCGACAAATTAATAATCAAAAGTGAGAATCTCTGCCGATTATGCTGACATGTTATTATTATATTTTTTTAAGCCTTCGATATTTTTTATTTTTTATTTTTTGTCACATCGAGCAATGCATGTTTGCGTGTGATTCTCACAACACACACAAGACATAAAAAATGGTCATATTATTTTATTATCTCTCATGCATAGTATCGTTGATGTAGACTCTCTAGAGAGAGACAGAGAGAGAGCTCTAGAGGTAAAGTGCCAGCAAACAAATAATAGATATTATTATCTGCTCTACAACTTTTAATTTGAATGAATATCTACAATCTTCTCCATGCAACATATTTTTCTGTTTTTGAATTAATCATATCGCACATGGAAAGCACAGTAAAATGCACATGGATAGAAAGTGTCATGAATTTTAAAGGGAAAGATTGACTTTGGCAATAAATTGTTCAGTTTGACGGGCAACCAATCAAGATTACAGTCACTCCTGGTGTGTTTATAGATTATTGTATTTTCGGCTTACAACATAATTAAAATGTGAAGAAGTTGGTATCTTTGTTCTATTTTAAAATCCATTTTTAGCATACCACATAATAATGTATTCATTTGGATAAAATATATTGAACCTCACTATTGGCATGTAGAGCGATGGTGCGTCACATCACAACCCAATGCCAAGAGTGCATGAATTGCTGGTGATACCTTACATGTGTTATCATTGTCCTCATGGACGGGTGGTTCTTCGTGTAGCGCTTTCTTTGAAGGCGGCTCTTGGTGCATCTTTTGCGGAGAAGAATTTGCTTCGGAAACCTCAACAATCAAATCTGTTAATGATGGGGTTTTGAACTTTCTCTTCGGAAGATGAATGAATGGAACGATATTGTTGACGTACAAGAGTCGATCCAGTCGGGGATTTTTGCCAGCTCGCTTTCGGGGCAGCGCGATTTTGTTATTGGAAGTCACTTTCCCTTGCTGGTCAAGTTTCTTGAATGGTCCTCCAGATTGGAATGAATTAGGGGGTGAGATATTTCTGGGAATACCGGATGCGGATGCGGTAGGTTTGGAAGGGAATCCATTATCAAGAGATGTGGCACTTTGAGAAGTCGACGACTGGGTTGTATTGCTTGTACGGCACATGGAGGAATTTTTCTTGGCAGTCGACGATAGAGCAACAACATCACGATTGGTTTTTGCGGCATGCAATATGCCACTGCTGACAGCTGATGCGACATCCGCCGTCATGCTCTGCTGATGTTGTTGTTTGCTCGCTCCTCCTCCTCCTCCTCCAGCGGTCCTTCGCTTGAGCTTGAGAATATCGCTCAACTCGTATACATTTTCGTTCGTGTAGGTCACGCCGCCGTGTCGACCCTTCCCGACGCGAACGAAGGAGAAGTAGCTGAGTTGCCGGCGGAGGGAGGCGAAGGACGCGTGGTTGAAGTAGGTGGGAAGAACTTCGGTTTGAACGCGATTGCGATCATGGACGACTATTTTCCCTTGCACAATCTGGCCAGGCACATTTCCTGGGTACGTGTATTCAATTCGTGCAACAGATGTTAGTTCAAGTGGGAAAATGGCAGGGCAAGTTAAATTGCCATCATGATACAAAAGATGTGAAACTCACTTCCGGGAATGAATGAGATGACATCACTATTTTCTTGTAGCATCTCTGTGAGTTGTCTGCAAAACACACATCGCACGGGAAAGAAAAAGAGCAATGAGCGTTGATTTCCATGGAGACGGTGAAACGTACATCGTGCCGGCCATCGTGGACCATAAAAATACCGCAAGGGACAGGCTCACCTCAAGAACGGAATTGTTTTCTCTGCATCTTTGGTGGGCTGCGATGATGGCGGCTGCGTTGTTAGGGGAAAGGCCGAGCCTTCGCTCATAATTGGTGGTGATGTGTTCATTTCGAGGCTTTGCATTTGATGTTATCTGTGCACTGTCTTTGATCGGTGTATGGGTATTTTACTTTGATGTAAGTTTAGTAAAATAAAAAATGAGTGCAGCGCAGGGGCAGATAGCGGTCGCGTCGTTGAGCAGCGAGAATTGTTGGTGATGGCTGGCCAGGTGGGAACTGGGAAATGAAGCTGAAATGAAGACAGAAAATTAGGCAGTGACAGGTGGTCCTCATTCGTGACATATGGTGCGTCTGCGAAAATAAGAATTTATACTATTCTCACGTACGTTATTTTAGTACTAAATCCTATTTGAAAACGTGCGGATCCAATGGGAAGTTTCATTCTCCACCTTCCTCCGTCTTCCTCCATCTTCCTCGCCCAGATGACTCTTCTCTGTCTAATTATTTTGTTTTTTCACACCACGTCACTTTGTACTTTTGATCGCTATCGTATCTTCGGTTAAGCACATTCCCCCATATTGGTCGAGTGACCTCATCAAGAAGATAATTCCGTGGTTGGAGCGAGCTCGCTCCAATTACGGATCCGGATACCGGATACTACCCATACTATTATTATTTAACAATAATAAAAGAGATGGGCGGGTCCGCATGGTGGAAAACTTCCTCTGCCCCAAACGTTTTAGAAATATTATTATTTCTATGCTAATGCCCACATGCAATGGATACATCATCATTGATGAAAACAAGGCAGTTTAAAAAAAAATGGTGGTATGGTAGTTGGTACTAGTTGGTAGTATTCAATTCATTGTCATTGGATAAGAAGTAATGGTGCAATGGTGGTGTTCTGTTTGTTATTGATGTACCATGTGTGGCAACTATGGCTATGGAAGAAACTCGCATACATTTTTTTAAACACTTTAAAAAAAAAAATTAGAAAAACTTGATACTGACACCAAAGACAGAATATGCATATCCAAACTTCAAAATGGCTAGTTGCGCACATACTTAAATTTGATGTTGTGGATGAATGATACCACATCCACGGCTACTACATGAATACTTTGACTTTGACCCTCTAAAATAAATTGACCCCACACCCGACTTGTCCAACTATCCTCAATGTCATTCTGGAGCAGTCTGGAGAGCTGGTGGTCTCAGCTATTTAAAATTGCATCAACAGCCTGGCAAGCCTGGTGGGGTCATTTTTTTGAAGCCACTCAAGTTTGAATGTTACACCTGAGTTCTATATGTGTGTACGTTCGAAAAATAATTCTCACTCATAAAAACCCACCTAGGGAGTTAGAGCGATTAGCCTTATTCTTGTTAACCAAATTGAATGAATATTGTACTACTAAATGAAAGCTCAGGAAAATATCCAATGGTACCATTGGCAGATGTGTGTTGTATCATGGTAGAAATGCATCAGACTCAAACATCAAAATTGAGATCGCAATCCATTAGATATTCTATTTTACCAGTAGGTAGGTGTAGATTGGAAGTGGAGAATGGTGGATATTACCATGAGGGATAGTTGCTACCACCAACAATGATGAGAGGAATTGATGATGTGATGAGATGATTATTGGTGGTGGAGTGGTATTAGTATTGATGTTTAATCAACATCAAACTCCACAAGATCAAGTGCAAATGTGCAGCTTGAAGTGAAGTAGTACATAGTAACAGTCCATTATGGCAAACCACACTTTTGTGAGGTGGCAGCCAGCATGTGACTACAATGATGTGCTGCATTTGAGGTGTGCTGTGAGGTGGTAGTGAACAGTAGTTGAAGTATGATTAATTGTTCTTTCATTGCTGATAACAAGCTTAGCACATTCTGTCCATTTTATTGAAATGGTCAATAAATATTAATTTTCTTCCTGTCATTGTGCAATCTTTTGATTACCTTTTGTTCATTTTTGAATGATTGTTGTACTAATTGTTGGTGTAGATTGAGGAGAGGATTTGATGATTGTTAGTGTTTGTCTAGCCAAAAAATGGCATTTTTAACCAATGCCCACAATGCACAATGGCAGATAGCAGATAAATCGATTCAATATACATCCAATAAGATTTGGACAAAAAATATTAAAAATAATAGCTTCCTAAGTCCTTATTTCTGACAGTAAAGTTGACTTTTTGTGTGAATTTGCCAGGGGAGTAAAACTATTGGAAATTTGTACCAACTCTGTTATTTTTGAAAAAGCAGAATCAGAATTACAAGACCAAGGGTCATGAGATGACGTCATCATATGAGGTAGCATAATTAATGACTTATTGAACAC
>JALLAR010000404.1:0-16222 GCA_036939335.1 Conticribra guillardii
CTCGATGACAAGTGATGACGAGACCTATTTTTCATGTAGGAATAGTACAAAAAAAACGCTTGATAAAACAACATTTGCTGCGGTTTATTCAACGACGGCTAGATTGTAAAAAATAATAGTACAACTACAACATACATGATGATGTAGTATCATAGTAGATACTAGTATGGTACCTACACTCTAGACATACTATCGATGGTATCTTTTCGAACTTTCGAAAGAAAACAAAAAAATAGGGAGTATCTAGTACAATACTTACTAGAGTAGGTAGCATGTACACAACATCATAATCGATGAGCGATGTGAGAACCAAGCAATGAGAACTGCAGTGAGCGAGAGCTGACAGCACAAAAAAGAACAATGACGTCACACCAGAATCTCTCAATTCTGTTTAATTTATTAGCGCGCGGGACCACCACGGACCACGGACCACACACAACACTCAAACGCATTACAAGATCACGTCGTCAGTCGTCAGTCGGTCAACCAACACCCGGGTAGTAACCGCCTCCGACCATGATGTTATGGTAGGTACGATACACAGCAAGTATGGTAGTTATCTGAAAAATATTTTTCTTGCTCATTGCTCAGGGGACAACATCAATTATACCAACTTTACGCTTGCCCTCTTTGAATAATAATTTATCACCGCCACCTCTATCCAAGCAGTAGTAGCACAAAAGCGTATTCGTCCCTTCTCCAGCCCAAGTTGATTCTGGCATAGTCAAAAACGAATGTTTCCCATCGTCAAAGTTCATAATTTAGTTGACCATGCGCTCCAATAATGATGCAAATATTAGGCCGGGCGACCAAACCCGGTGCCATCACCGCAGCTCTAGCAGTATTTGCACAGCCATGGCGATCTTAATAGTACTGTGCAATGTTGCGTCCAGTCCTTTATCAACGCATGCGTTCCCCACTCCTTCAGCGCATCGAGCTTTAGCGGTCAAGGGGGGTGCTTTCAACGTGATTGGTGGTAAATCGTTATGCGGTGATCCAGCTAGGGCAACGTGTTCACGCAGATACAGCATTTTGTACGGGTCACAGAGCAGTAGTGATGATGCTGCATCTTCTGATCAACTTCTGCCATCAGTGAAGGAGCAGCAAAAAGAGCCTGCAGAAGAAAATGAAGGAAATGAAGAGAAAGAAAAACTCGATAAGGAAAGGGAAGATGAAATTCAAGCAGTAGCAGAGCAAATAAATCAAGAGAAGGAGGAATTTCAAGCGGCAGTCCAGGGGGTAAAGGAAGCGGTAGGGGAGGTGTCGCAATCGGCCAAGAATTTGGGGGGTGCAGTGGTCAATCATGGGCCTGGGATTTTTTCACGTTTTTTCACGTTGCTGGTTTCGGTGGAGATGAGGTATGATAAAGTTGCGTTTGCTTGAGATTCAAACGCATCAGCCGAACAGTCATTTTCTTATTTTTTTGCTGCTCTTAATTTATCATTTAAATTGTCTTATACTAGAAATGACATGGTGAGAAGACGCAAGTGTTACCTTTCCGACTGGACGGATGCATTCACGAAGAAGAGGCAGGTTATTCCCGCAGTCTTGTTCCTGTACTTCGCGTGCTTGGCACCAGCTGTGTCATTTGGAACCATTGCATCGGAAATTACAAATGGATCAATCGGCGTTGTTGAGTTTCTATTGAGTAGTGGAATGGCTGGAATGGTACGATTGATCTCTTCCTAGTTAATATTCCCATTCTATGTAACGGGTGAACTAAATCTTTTCTCTTTCAATTGCAGATGTACGCCATTACATCAGGGCAACCTATGGCGTTTCTGGCGCCGACTGGTCTCACCCTAGCATTCATTTCAGGTCTCTTTCGATTTTGTAGCTTGCGAGGTCTTCCTTTTTTCCCGGTCTATGCATGGGTCGGAATCTGGACCAGTGGCCTCATGACTATACTTGGGCTTTCTGGTTCTAGCAAATTGATTCGGTTTTGCACTCGCTTCACTGACGAAGTCTTCAATGGATTGCTGAGTGTCAACTTCATTTACGAGGCCGTTTCATCTCTTCGACGAAATTTTGTTCATGCCGATCCTATGAATCTTACAATGCCATTTGTGGCATTGTCAATGGCCTTGGGAACCTTTTTCTCCACCATGACTGTGGTGAAATTTGAGGCTACAAAATTCTTCAATACAAAGATTCGGACTGCAATTAAAAACTTTGGGCCAGTGTCGGTGATTTTACTTTACACTCTGGTCAACAGTCTGCCTTGGTTTCAAAAGTTTCATGTTCCTACTTTGTCTGTCCCTGATACTCTTCAACTTGCTGGGGGAAGGAGTTTCCTAGTAGGACTGAAAGAGATTCCTGTCAATATAAGAATGCTCTGTGTTTTCCCGGCATGTTTATTGACGTGCCTTTTTTTTATGGATCAAAACATAAGTGTCAGGCTTGTAAACAGTCCAGATAATAAATTGAAAAAGGGGGAAGCATATAACTTGGATATGGTTGCTCTTGGGATGATCACTGGAGGTGAGTGTGTTCTGAATTGTTTTTCCTTTATTTATGCCATCATGGCTTGTCTCATTTTGGTTATTCTGTGACGTTCAGTTCTTTCTATTTTTGGACTTCCATGGATGTGTGGAGCAACTGTGCAATCAATGAACCATGTTCGCGCCATGGCAGAGACAACTTTAAACGAAGAAACAAAAACAATGGAAATAGTAAATGTTACCGAAACTAGGCTAACAGGATTCACAATTCATGCAATGTTAGCTTCCACGGTCCTACTTCTGCCGCTGATTAAAAATATCCCCATACCTGTCGTGTCAGGGATATTTTTATTTTTGGGTAGGAAGCTCATGACTGGAAATACTTTCTTTAAGCGCGTAACTGATGCGTTTGCAGAGGTGAAGCGCCTCCCTGATAACAATCCAATCCGACTGTTGGGTAGGAAGAAAATGAACATGTATACTGGAGTTCAGGTTCTTTGCTTGATGGGGCTTTTTGGCTTCAAGCAAATACCATCAATTACGATATTCTTCCCTGCCATGATTGCAATTCTTATGTTCATCCGCGGATTTGTTCTACCTAGGTATTTTAGTGAGGAAGAGTTTGTTGCATTAGGAGATCCCACGCCGTCGTGAAAACAATTTTTTCATTGGTTTTCGTGGTACAATTTAAAGGAATAGATCATATGAAAGCAGTCATTTACCTTATGAAAGATAAATCCGCTGGGGCGAGATAATTGGGGCGATACATCAACAGAGAATCTCAATGCACATTCTTCTTATGACTTTTGAGATTGCTATAAATTCAATAAATCATCGAAGTGCATTGTAACAACACGCTTGTCTGTTCAATCAATTCTTGCCTATTACTAAAACGAAGATTAAAATGAATGCCTTACTTTATTTTCAAAGAAGAAACACGTGGAGAAATTGCACTATCAGCACACTGTAAGCTCAACATAGCAGCTTCCATGCCAAAATGAATTGCCTCTGATAGATCTTTATCATTTAATAACGCGGAAATGAAAGAACCACAGAAAGTGTCTCCTGCTCCATTGCTACTATGAATACTGGAAGCAGTAGTTACTGGAAAATGATTGAACTGAATCAAAGATTTTGATACTGATTTTGACGCTAAAAGAACACCTCTAGAGAAGAATTGAAAACGAACACAAGTTTAGAAACTGCAAACAGGACGTCAAAAAATCTTCAAACCGTGACTCACCTACTTCCAAGAGTAGCTACA
Organism: Conticribra guillardii; assembly: GCA_036939335.1. Taxonomy (NCBI): domain Eukaryota; phylum Bacillariophyta; class Thalassiosirophyceae; order Thalassiosirales; family Thalassiosiraceae; genus Conticribra; species Conticribra guillardii. The sequence continues at coordinate 3,706 of JALLAR010000404.1, forward strand.
ACATGCGCCGAATCCTCTCTCATCTTCAATAGCAATGTTGTGGCTGCAATTTTTATCAGCCTAAATTCATCATCGGGACTTATTTCTTCTTGCTGTACAGGGTGGGTTCCATTTGTTGCTGCATCCGCCATGGCAAGTAGTTCATGCTCGTTTGGAAATGCATATGATACGCATTTCAAAAAATCGTCTCTTTCGCATGCTTGTTGTGCCTTTATGACGCTAGTCGGCTCAAAGAATACTTCTTTCACGCCAGCACTCATCGCATTTTGTGCGGCTTCGACAATTCTTTCAACAGGGGCATTTGCATCCAAAACGAGAAAGTCAACTCCAGCAAGATCCTCTGCCGAAGGAATCGGAATTTTTGTGAGTGCATGCATGTCAGCGATACCGCCTATCAATTCACCAGCATGATCCAGCAGCGCAATGTATTGTGCCGTGTTCGCCCCGTCAGCTGAATAAACACTTTTTTCTGTTGTTATTACTCCACATTCCGTTTCCAAGCGCCTGATAACTTCGATTCCTCCATCTTCGTTACCAATAGCTGTATAAAATAAAGGTTGAGTACCAAGTCTACCTAGTACTTCTACAACATTTCGTCCAACACCACCATCGGATATGAAGATTTTACCTGGAGTAGATGTCCCGATAATCGAGTTGCTCTCACTGTAAGATTTTGCTATGGTGTCAATGACGGAACCACCGACACATACTATGCGTGGGCGAGGTGATCTCCTCGTTTTGCCTTTGGCCTGCGGAAGCAACGACGATTGAACTGTTTCTTTCCTCACCCCAGACGCACCAGTGATATCTGCGATTGCAGATGCAATTTCAGCTCCCACTTTTGCATTATTCTTCACCAGAGAAATATTGCTAGCACACATCATGCATTTTGTTAAAAAAAAATGGTGAATTTGTCACGTGATTTGAATGAAAGGTCGGACGAATCAAAACTCAATCTACCACACACCTTCGTAAGCTATCGCCTCCAGTTTTCTTGGCCACTGTTTTGAGAATAAATGGCGTTACATCTCTACCTTCTATTCCGAATGCGGCAGCTTCTTCTAGGGCTTCTTGAATCGCAGCTTCTACACTTTCACCTGCCGGATCGTGGTTTGGCACCGCCTATGTTGCGGGGAAATTATCGCAGATCACATTTGCTTAGAAAGGCATATTTGTTGCGCAAAAATGGGACAAAAGACCATTGAAGCCAAAGACGCAGTTGTAAACATACCACTAGCATTCCATTCTCCATCCCAAGTTCAATACTTGACAAATAAGCACTCGCCACATCCATTGCATCATCAAACCTTGCAGGTCCGTTTACGCCTGACAAAGGCGAAAAAAAAGATGGGAACTCAGACGATTTCCACACGCCAGTTGGAACACCAAATGTTTCTAAGACTTCAAGAGTGCGCTTCACATCAAGGATGGATTTTACTCCAGCGGATATTACAACCACTGGTGTGCGCGACAACTCGATCAAGTCTGTGGATACATCAAGAGAGAGCTCGCCTCCACGATGTACTCCACCAGTACCACCTGTAAAATAGTCGAAAAATGCATGAAAGTTAAGTTAGTTTCTACCTTTGCATGGCCCCACTGTTATTGCAAAAAAGCTCAAGTTGTGATTTGGATCTATAATACACACCAGTAACAAAAGTTGATATCCCTGCAGCATGTGCTAGCCGCATAGTTGCAGCTACAGTTGTTGCTATGGTAAGTGCACAAAAATCCCTTGCACTGCGTTAGGAAGTATTGCAAGAAGATAAAGATAGTGTTGAAATGAAAAGAATAAAGCAGAAAGAATTAATTTCGCACCTCCCCATTGTACATTCTCCTCCGATGAAGAATTCCTTAGATTGCGATGTTTAGACGCCACAAGAGGCAAATCGCGGGTAGAACATTTGACTGCTCGCCCTTCTTCCCCAGCCAATGATAAATTTTCCAATTCATCAGGATGAAGTCCTGCTCTGAATACCCCATTTTTTATCGCAATTGTTGCTGGGATGACACCCTGGCGGTGTTTGAAATTAAAAAGAATGTATGTAATTCAGACAAAAATAGAAACACTTTTGACACTTTCAATCCCAAAAATGTAAATGTTTCATTTTCTTACGCTTTCCCTCAATATACGTGAGACATCCTTGGCCAGCTCTAAGTTTTGTGGATATGGCATACCATGAGCTACAATTGTCGACTCCAAAGCACATACTAATTAAAATGTGGGTGTCGCAAAAATGGAATTTCCGATTGAAATTGAGGAAGACGCCGAACAGAAATAAGTCAACCTCGAATAGAAAGTTATCAAAACATTAAAATCCAATGCAGCAATGCAGAGGAAAAATAACTAGTTACCTGGTTGACCCGAAGAAAGTGCCTCCGCAACCTCCGGCAGTATACGGATGCACGATGGTGGTAATCGCATTCGCGAGGTTGTCGCAGTATAGTTGCGTAGAGCTTGGAATGCCATCGCCATGTTTAGTACTGGGGTGACGATGATTTCAATGTTCGAACTCGCGGTAGTAGTTGGATGTGTTGGATGTTGTTGTCATCGTCATCATCATCCATAGTCATTGCCTGTCATTGCCATCAGATTTCAGATTTCAGACTTCATTATCGTTCAGGTCAAATTCTGTTGCTGAGGTTACCTTTGCTTTCTCAACACATATTTTAGATAACTTTAATTATTTCTACTCCTCTCTAGAGAGAGAATGTAAATAAATAGAGTAAAAATGATAATGAATTGTATGTGAGCCGGAGGTTTATGTACAAATACAAATAGTAGGGTACTAAAAAGTTCTTGTAATACTCAAACGAAACAAAATGGCGTCGTCCATCCCCTCAATATTGGGGCGAAAAGTTCTTCCGGTCGCAGCAATTGCTGCCACAGCCAATTTCACTTCTAGTGGTGGCGTGTCTTCGTTTCTTGACGACGTATCAGGCAACGCGTCAAGGACTATCTACCGTTTTGACGGAATGAACCGATGGGGCTGCGGTGGCATCCGATCGTCTTGCGAAGCGCCACCTGCCCAACATGTGGATACAGAGAAAAGCAAAGATCAACGGAAGCCAGCGGCAAAAAGTAATCCATTTCTAGCGCAAGCGTCGGGTACCCGGGAAACTATTTTGCGCAAGAGGGTGAGTGCGAAAGTTATGTGTTACGTTCTAGGTGTATTAAGTATAACTTTTGAGCCGTGCCTGTCAGGAGTGCCAAATACAAAGAGGATTTATTTCAAACAATATCATCAGGAACCTAATGATTACTTTTGCTGAAAATTCATCATCTTCCTACATGCGTAGATGACATCCATTGGCAGGTTTTCGTTAAAATCAGAAACTATTGGAAATTTGTCTATTCCAACTTTTTTCCTAGCTCTTTCTGGGGAGAAAAAGAAAACCGATGAAGCAGCAAGTAGTAATGCACCGCAATCATTGGACGCTTCTTCGCAAAGAAAAATATTCACCGTCACAGACTTTGAAACAGCATGGATGGAACGTGATATGCCTTCTCGCCATCCCCGTTTCCATAGCACGGTATCACCGCAAGATGACAGATACTTCGAAGAGACTCATCATCATGGAGTTGTTGGCGAGAAAGACGAAGATGAACCATCACGCCAGATCAAGGCGGAGTTGGATCGGCATGCATCAGAAACGATGCATTTCTCAGTCTACAGAGAAGACTTGCGTAAGCGATTGGAGCACATGTTGACCTCACCCATAGAAGTTTCAGACAAGCTCTGGGAAGTTAAAATATCCAATGGCCTACTGGGATCAAGCGGTGCTATTAGCCGAGCCAAAGTGGAGGCATTGCTCAAATCGCAAGTTGACTCTGCAAAGACAGCAGAAGCAGCAAATACACAACCCCAGCAGCAAGATGAGGAATCGTCTTTTCTTCGACGCCAATCGACCAGTGGTAGAATATGGGGTGATGTCGCAAAAGAGGCAGCGAATGTACCACGGGAGTCACTTCTGCTATTTCGATCACATCATGCACTTGCAGATGGGGCATCTATCATGGCGGCACTCTCAGATCTATGTGACGAGGCGGAAGAAATCCGATCTTCTATCGAATTGGAGATGAAACGTTGGAAACGAAGGGGCGCAAAAGGCACGAAGAAGAGTGCCATCCAGCGCATACTGTCACGTTTAGCTCGATTGTTAAAACTGTGGCTATGGTTTACTTTTGGGTCACTGAGGGCATTTCTTCATCAGGGATATTTGCAAATTACTACTTTGAAAAATCCATTTGATGCTGTCAGAGAGGATGCAGCTAGGAAAGGAGTGATACTTATGGGAAGGTCAATATCTTGGTGCGACGCAGCTCCCTTAGACGAGGTAAAGCGTGTTGCAGATATCCTTGGCAAATCGAAGGGAGGGGCCAAAATCACAGTCAATGACGTGTTTGTGAGCTGTGTCTCGGCCGCTATTACCAGGCAGCTGATTGAACACGAGGAATTTATGGCTCCTGTGGCTACTCATGCACGAAAATGTGTCGTCCCCAACATCAATGTTGTTATTCCAGTTCATTTACGTGGTGGTGTCATCTTGCCAAATGAGTCAGTTGGCAATAATATCGGCGCATTTGTAGCTAGAGTGCCTGGGTGAGTTTGATTTTTCATTGTTGATTGTTGATTTTGAATTGTGATTGTTGTTATTATTAATTTTATTCGTCTTGATCGAAAAAGGGTTTGTTTTATTGGGGTTATGAACTTGTTACAATACCCGAAGAATGAAGTTTCCAATTGTTACCTTTTCATTTTGTTTGCATTGCTACTTTCTTTAGCCTGTTGGCTCACTTTCTTCTTTGATCAACAACTTTAAACAATGCAAATACACGACGCAAACATTACACCAGAGAGATGAAGCATGACGCTGTGGGAGGTGGGACACCCACATGTCCTACAGAACGACTCCTCCGTGTGCATACTTCAATGGCACAATCAAAACGCAGCCCTGCTCCATTTGTGTCGCATTACATTGCGAAATTTTGCAGTGATTACCTTCCAGAGAATTGGACGAAATCTATGTTTCAGCGTGCTAATGCCAATGCCTGTGCTGTAGTGTCGAACACGCGTGGCTATCACAAGAAATTACATATTAATGGAATGGCAGTAGAATCAGCTGCTGGGTTTCTTCCCTTGCCACCCGGAATTCCTATTGGTATTGTTGTACAAAGTTATGCGGGAGTGATGTCACTCTCCATCGCAGCAGAGAAATGGGCTGTTCCAGACGCAGATAAGTTCTTACGGTGGACTGTGGATGAGTATCAGAGGCTTCGTGACGAGGCAATGAAGTTGGACAAAAATATTTGAGGCTAACGCATAGTCTCAACATGCCTTAGGAAGCATGTGCTGACAACTGACTACATTCTTTGGTGGTACATTGAAAAGGCTGATTGTTGTAACCAACTAATAAATGTAAGCACTTACTAAATCTAACACACAATTGAGTCTTGGATACGTTGTAATGCTTCGGCTGGATCTTCTGCTGTCATGTGCATCACGATGTTAGAGATGATGCCGTTCAATTTTAAACATAGTTGTACAATTCCAAACCCCTCCAAAAGTAGACGTTTAATTCTTCGCCAGGAAATGTTCGTCATAGCTGATTTTTAACACTGCAGTGCAACCGCTGCCATAAGTATTATTATTTGTCAAGTCAAGGTTACCCCCAAAAACTCTCATCAGCATACGACTCAATGGCAAACCCACACCTAAAGAACCCAATGGTTGCCGCACTGCTGCATAAGATTGCTGTTCTTCTAATCTATTCCAACGTTTCTGAGTTGTAGAATTAGCAAATCTAAATGCTTTATCAGAACTCTCATCATTCAAACCCGTGCCTTGGTCAACAACATTTATAGTCAAGTTGCTTTCTTTGCGTGAAATATTTATGCGCACATTTGGAGGCAGTGGCTCCTTTGTCAGTGATGGCTCCATATTCCATTGCTCAATGTTGGATGTCATAGCATTTTTTGACACCTCGACAATGGCATGATGAAGCCAAGAGCGAATTATCGGAGGAGGATCAAAATCACAATTAATACTTTCATCTGGTTCAATGCACACTTCAGGTGCAACACCCAAATTTGCATCACACACATGCTTCGCTTCAGTAACAGCATCGTCAACAACATCTACAACATCAACACCAACAGACACTGCACCAGTGGATTTTCCTTTGTTCAATCTCATGTAGTGATCACACAAAAGTTGAATCAAGAGTCTAGAATGCAAAAATGAGCCAATTGTATCATCGCTTAGTACTTCTTTTCCGTATCCCAAGTCTCTATTGGATATTCCCTTCAGCATTTCTTTCATATTACGCACAGAAATTACAGCATCTGCAAGGGTTTCAACTGATGTTCCATGACGTGCCATAATTTGGTCAAATATGTCAGAAACATATCGCTGGTTTGGCTTGTTGAAATTCTCCAGAATTGCTTTTCCGTCGCCTTCAATTATTTGATATGGAAGTTGGTAGGTGTTTTCGTGCAATTGGGTCAGATCTTTTAAGCATTTCATTGATTTTAGTCCTTCCAATTTCGCCATATCTGTTCGGCGCGAGAATTCCTTGATTGAAATGGAGACGGGAAAGTTGCACGCTTTTATTACCCGCGATTGACCTTTAATGGATGGTGGTGTGATAGGTTTGGAATTGAAGTTGCCTCCATCAATGTGTTCCACCACCTCTGATAATTTGTCTGTCAAACCAGCTACTCTGCCATGCTGCAAGGCCAGACGTAATTGTACCTCTTGCAGCAATTTTTCCGCAACAGCGACACTGGCGCCGGTGCCATCACCCAAGATGGACGCTGTCGACGAACTCGCCTTTCCTTCCACATTCATCAATTCAAAAATCGACCACTGCCTGATGCGAGAGGCTCCTGATTGTGCATTTGACAGCAAAGATGATCGTATTGCAGATGTGTATGCGCTCATATTATTCACAGCGCTTCGGCGGCAGAATATTAGGAGGAGAATAATATTATGAATTATGATGCTCACGCTGGATACTAGAGAAGAGTCTCATCTGCGGCTCCCGTTATGGTAGCTATGGTATCGTATTGTACCTCTGAGCTTGGCGTGGTCATGTTGTATTTTTGTTATGTTTTCTAGGTACAGTGCTACCACGCAATAGGTAACATGCAGTGTTGGGGTCTTCATATGTTACCTATTGCGTGGTGTTACTAATTGAGAGTCAAAAAGTAGTACTATTACCTACATAGGAATTGAATTTTGTCATGTCCCAACGAATGTTACCTATTGCGTAGTGTTACCTATTGCGTGTGTTACCTATTGCGTGGTAACACTGTACGTATTCCTCTAGAGTAGAGAGAGAGAGCTTTTCTCTACTCTAGAGAAAGAGACTTCTGACTTCTGACGCGAGCGTAATTGTAATTTGTTATGGTATTATTTATTTTATTTTTCAGAAAAGGAAGTAGTACACAATTAGGATCTTTCTTCTCAAGCATAGGAATAAATCATAATAGAGACAAAAACAAAATAAAAAATCTGAAGTTATGCCATCGATCATCATCTCTTCTTTCATAATTCACATCATCAAAAGCATTTTTTTATCATTTTTTTCATTTCGCTTTTTCGCGAGACACATCACACATTACATATTATTTTTTCCAGACGACTGCACGACAAGAACCAGGCTCCTGGCTCCTGACAGCTCCTGACACTTCCCAGTATTTCAAAAAAGGATCTTCAAATGCTGGCAACAATTTCTTCGGATTCATCGGCTAGCTATCATGGCCATGCAATTCATTCTCGATTAGGCTTGACGCACGAGCAATGCTTGCTGTTCGAATCATGTGATTTCTCTCTCGTCCGTGGCACTGTGACGGGTTTAGTCGGAACGTGAGTACATCATAATATATCATTTTGGTTTGTCTATCACAGCTTGAAACTCATTCAGCTATTATTTTTTGGCTACCGTTTGGTTTAGCAACGGTTCGGGGAAAACATCGTTGGCTAAAATGATCGTGTCAAAAGAAATCCCAGGTTTCCCGCAAGATTTGTCCATACAGTACGTGTCTTCTCATGAGAATTACGCATTTGACGAAGAAGAACATGCTGCTCTACATCCACAAGCATATGTGACTGCAATCGTACAGGAAAAAATTATGGCTTTAAACGAGGAAATTCTCAAACTTGAAGATCGTCTGGGCAACGACGATAGTGATGTAGAGATAATTGCAAATCGCTTGGCTGAGTTGTGCGACACTCAAGAGGAACTTGAATCATCGTCTGCTCGGGAAACTCAGCAGACACTTGAAGATCTAGGGTTCGAGAAATTTTTGAATCAGCCCGTGGCGCAACTTTCCTGTGGATGGCGATTCAAATGCCGTTTAGCTGCGGCATTCAGCTCACATCCCGATGTATTAATTCTCGACGAGCCCTCATTTTTAGATGCTACATCATCAGCATGGTTAATTCAAAAATGCAAAGAGATGGCAGATATAGCTAATGCTATGGTTATAATCATTTCGCACAAAGAAGCGCTGTTAGACAATCTCTGCGATCGAATCCTGTACATAAATTCTGCAAACAATACCATGTCTTTCTTCAATTGCAGCTATGGAGCTTTTCGATCTACGCATGAAGCCAACGTGGAATATGCGGAACGCACACTCGAAGTTTTTGATACGAAAATGCATACAGCAGAGAGCTCCCTCGGCCACCTTAAAGATCAATTAAATCGGCGAGAAAAGAATTTTAAGAAAATCATATCACATAATGCTGACAAACGCTTTGTAAAGGGCAAAAGCAAGGAATCCAAACAAAATGCGGATCGATCTTCTGCGTCCAAACTTAAGCAGCTAAAAAACGGGGTGGAAGAGATGGAAGAGGTGAAGCGTCAGGCATTAAGGGAACAAGCTAAGCAATTGAAAATGGAAGGGTATTGTTCAGATAGCACCTTAATTGTTTTTGAAGATGTCACGTTTTCTTACTCGAACAACTCCCCTCCCATCATACAATACTTTGATGCTCGTATCGAGGCAACGGATCGAATCTTGTTGTGCGGACCAAATGGATGCGGTAAAAGCACATTCTTGCAGTTAATAATTGGGGATTTGGAACCGAAAGATGGGAACATTATACGAGAATTTGACGCGTTGTATTTCCCGCAGACTGCATTGATTGAACTGATAATGAAACACGGTCATGAAATTGTTATTGCGTTTTTGAGTGATAATATGACTCAAACAGACGCAAGACAACATTTAGGTGAATTTGGCATTGCTGACATAGCACTTCGGCCGATAGCAGCACTGTCTGCTGGCCAAAGGGTGAGGTTGTGGCTAGCGAAGAGACAGCTTGGGTCACGGCGTCCATCACTGTTGATACTCGATGAAGTTTCTGAAAACATGGATTATGATAGCAGGAATGTGTTGCTTGATATTTTGAATACCTTCGCGGGTGCTGTTATCGTTGTGTCACATGATGAAGACTTTTGTGCAGCATTTCATCCAACCCAAATTTGGACCATGAGGTCTTTTGGTCAATTTCCCGTCAGACATGTGGGCACCAACAACTAATCGACATTTTTCGCATGGACCTATTTTTGATTTATCAGATTACAGTTGCTTGTGACAATGCAATATGTGAGATAAGGCTTAATTTTTTAGTACTCAATTCTTTTTACGAAGGAATAAGGCAACTCTTGCTGGTTTAGAAATGACTTTTGATGAAGGTGGTTGGTTTTCAACAGGAGATGCTGGCAATTTAGACAGAACAATAGATTGGATCATGATGTAATCACAATATGTTTCGGCAACCGCAATTACTCAACTGGTCGAGGAAGAAAGAGCCCAAATATTCGAGGACATCCGTTTCGCATGTGTGTTGGCTGCATTCAGACATCGTCAGTTCTATTACTTGCCTCTTTATTTCTGCAAAGTTCCTTATCTTGAGTTGCCTTTTGCCACTTTTTCCAGCTCCCAGAAGAGCTACATGGCTCTTTATCTATCCTTCAATTATGGAATGAATGGTCCGGCTCGGTTTTTATTGTCGAGATCTCCTGCCCTCTGACGAGGTTGAAAAAGAGTTTCGTAGAGCCGGCCTTTCCGCCGCCCGAGCTGTGAGACAAATGTAAGACAGATTGCTCATTCAGTTTGAGTGTATCTTTTAACAACATTATAATCCTTAATACGAGCAGAAATTGCAACTCACAAATATACCTGATGTCATTTTCCTCGTGCCAAGCTCATCCTTTTAGGTTTTTTTTCAGAACCTTATTTTCTACATTTGGTTCCCATTGATTTTTATCATCATCATCGATTTGAAAGCTTATTCCAATATTGCGGATGACAAAGAAAAGATCTGCGATGAAGCAGGTCAAGATGATCGTTGTTGTGAAAACCATATTGTTGATATTTCCTTCACGAGATGTATGTATTACCTTAATTTTATATTTTATGCCTCGCACTAATTTCTTTTTATGAGAACCCCATGTTGTGTTGGGCAGTTGATGCTGAAAGTAAAAAGATTACTCTACGATTTATCCGCAAAAGCTCGCTGCCACAATGCGCACACTTCGCCTTCGTGTCTCCTGGTCGTCTTTAGAATCAATGCAGCAAAGCGAGGTTTAATCATTCTTTTCCATAGTTTCCACGGTTGCTTCATTGGATGACAAATACAGGAGCACCATGGACAATGCAAATGAATTGGCTAGCAAAGAAGTATTTTTTTGTTGTAAAAAATTAAATTTAGGCATAACACGATTACCCAAAAAAACATCTCAACGAAACAACCAAGCCATGCATCTATTCATCGAAACAAAGAATTTTTTTGAATAATATTTATCTCATTATTATAATGCAGCTGTATTGGATTTAAAGCTCCTTCGCCACTTTTTTCTATAAATCATATAATTGAGTTTATTCTCGTATTGCGCAAGGCATGATATTCATGCTACTTACTCCATTTTTATCTGAGGGTAGGACGTTGTCGTGATCCGATTTTTTGCTCTGGCGCGGTTCCATTTCTAGCCCACCACAATGACCAAGAACAGTGTTTTTCAACAAGATTCTCCGATAACTGTACATTGTTTTTAAATGTAATGGGCATAAAATTATCAGTGAGGATTCCATTAATTGATTGTTTTAAAGTATGGCCATACCAATTGAAGACGCATTGCAAATAAATAATCACTCTAGAGATAGTTGCTGCGAGTCCATTTTTTTAGTAAATATGAAATGTGATTCAGGATGTCACATCGAGGAAAAGCTTCATCCGGGCTTCTGTCTTACATATTTGTGCTATGACATGTGGCGAGTTACTTTCTTCATACTTCTATGCCATATTCCACATGATCCAAACATAAGCCGTTTGCAGGAGATGTAGTCAATAGACTTGGAGGTATTGCGGCTTTACTGGCCGGTTGTCTATCTTCATCGTGACTTTTTAGGCATGATTCTAATGCAGAAAGTGTGGTTTGCTTCTTCCCAATTGATACTAAAGCACCAACAATACGACGCATCATATTATACAGGAAAAAATCACACTGGCCAGAAACTTTTAACATTGTGGTGCCGTCTTTTTGGAATATTGACCCTTCCATCCGTTCTAATTTCAATCCTAAGGTCCGTATTGGTGATCTAAGTTCGCCCTCCTCCACAACAGAAAGCCATTGGAAATTGTGAGTTCCATTCAGCAATCGCACTGCGCTACTCATTGATTCGTAATCTAAACATTGATCTATCTGCCACGCAAACCTTGCTATGAATGGTGACCGACGATTCTGATGGCCACAAGAAATGTAGTAAATATACCTTTTCCACTTGCACGAAAATCTAGGGTCAAAGTCGCGTGGCACAGAAACAGCAGAATTTGCTGTGATAGAACCCGGCCGTTGGTTGCAATTAAACTCTTTCAGGGCACTGCAAAGGGTTTTGGCTGCACCTTTCAACTCTTGTTCAAAATCATTACTTTTCTCCTTCGATAATCGTCTCACCTCATCCATGGTGAGATCAACTGTAAATACGGCTCCATTGGCATGCACTCCTGTATCAGTTCTTCCCCTAACGCACAGACAAGTGAGAGTTTGGTGGAATGCAATTTAAAATGAAATACCACAATATGTTCATGTGCAATATGAATTTGGAACGTGAGTGCTCCGAAAAAGAAGCGGCAACTGTGCCGAATATTCCAGCAGCAACAACAAAGCGCATTCATCTTCACACGCACCACCCAAATATCCTGATATTTCTCTTCACCAAATTCTTTAGACGCGTTTCAATTTGATCTTGAATGGTATTTCCGTGTGGCTGAGATTGAAAACCCAAATAACTCGACCCATCATATGCAAAGCGGACTGCGAAGCGAAATGATCCGGGCAAGGCCAATCTGCAGTCATGCTGGATTGCATTCCGCTCTCTTTGATGCGGCATCTCTTGGACGATGAAGGGCGAATTTTGAGGATCTATTTGATGATAACTGTTGTACTACCTCTCTCTCTCTCTCTCTCTCTCTAGACAGAGAGAGAGTGTATTATTATCATG
>JALLAR010000405.1:0-16230 GCA_036939335.1 Conticribra guillardii
TGACCAATAGTTCCACTTTCAAAGTGGAACCATTGGTTTCATTCCTACGTAGAGCTGGTATAATTTTCTACGAGATCCGGCATAAGCCCCACAAGTGAAGATAAGCCCTACAACTACAAGTAGTTTCATACTTGTACCGGCATTTGATGTGAGTGTTTGTTGTATAATGAAGTCAGTTGGATGGGAGATGTTGGAACCCTCCCCAATGGCTATATTAGACAGTATCCATTACCAAGGATCCATACAGTCAGAGTACCTGTGCCACGTGTAATGGCAAACCAATTACAAGCAACAGCTACATAGAATTACCTCATAATTACTAATAACAACTGTTATCATGACCATTGATTTGCCACTGTGTTCAATAGTTATTAGTATTCTTTAAAAGTGATAAACCATTGCGTCTACTGCAGGTCATAACAGTAAGGAATGCCCCCACCACCTACCAGAGCAAGCACACCCTAACAACAAACTCCGTCAATGGTCAAAGATTTGCAACAAAATCGCCGAACGACGACGGCAGCATGGCTCTCATCTCATATGATCAAGCCAAGGAAATCATCAGGATTCTCCAGTCTGGAGCCCCGGCCAACCTTTCAAAATACACGCAGTCTCAAAATCAACTTCCGAAGCAAATTGCAATGACTCCCAACCCCATACCAATCAAGTGCGAATGGATTCATTGGTATCATTGAGACACCGGCGGAGTATGCCCTACTCAACACATCATGGGTAGTATGGCCAGATCCGGGAGCAATGTCGCCCATCGACAACAACATCTCCTGGCAGCAACAAGACAACCGCAATACCCTACAATCTTCACTCCACCAATAAAAAATTCTACAATTTGGAAAGAAATGTAGAACATGCCATCATTGATGCACTCTTTATTGCCGTCCCCGCATATTTTAGAATGGGGGGCATCATGGGATCCACAGGATGGGGGTGAACATATCCGCTTCCCATTCCATGTACTACTGAACTCTATCCTCTCTCCACCTGAAAAGAGAAAGGATTCAAATTACTGGAAGCTCAGCGCACCTCCTTCAAGGGTAAGTTTGGTACTGCTAAGGATTGATTTTCTAGCTGTGGAAACGATTCACCATTCAACGTGGGATGGCTTCGTTCTTTTGACTGTCAAGCTGACAGATTAGAGGATGGCAACAACACATTTTACAAACCACAAGTCAGATGAATCAACCTCCGTTTGCCATTGACATGGGTCTCTCAGAAACAATACATTCAGCCGAAGAGGTGCTTGGGGTTGAGGAGACTGAGAAGAGTTGGAAGAATTGGCAGTTCATTGAAGAGAGTGATCCTCAGAGTAAATAGATAAAATTTTCAATCCTCACTAAGGACATCACTACAGTACTACTAAACAAAGATCTACCCCACCATTTGGCTGGGAACATAAAAGGATTGTATAGGTGACCGTGAAGACCTTGCATCTGATAGTCGATCAACAGCCAAATGAATGATCTGCTGACTTTATGGAATTTCTGTCATTAGATGAACACCAAGCGAACACCCACGGACATGGATATGTCTGGGACAGATGAAACTGGGGCTGCGGGTGCACAGGACGCTAGTGACATGGGAGTGAGTGTTGGTGTTGAGTGTTGAGGAGGTAGATGGAACTGAGATACCATAGTAGAACTAGCTCATTTGTCGCTGGATTGCTGCCAGCCCAGGTTAGCAGCATATATGTAGAGCAATGACCAAGTTAGAAAATTACATTTTTTATTGGAACAATACAATGCATTTCCTTATAAATTTTAAGCTCATAAAAGGAAAATCCCACAACATAAAACAAGAAAACCAGGTTTGCAATTTTGAGTCAACATAGAGCATTAACAATGCTTTCTTTTGCGATCATTGCTGATAGACCTATGCTTCACACTGCCACATAGTACCATTGGGTTGTTTTTGATAAGTTTATACACAATTGAATTGCGTTCATTGGCATTTGCTACTTCACCACTCTCCTCACTTGCTCTGTGGATGAAACCTATAACACGAACCAAGAGATCTCGTTCCATTCCCTCAAATGGCTCCGTGCTAAAGTTTTGGATAAAGTGTTTTGTGAAGACTTTTTGGCGTGCGACCATTTTTTTATTTTCATTCTCATTCCAGCCCATATAACGACGGATATCGGAATAGATACGTAGTGTTTCCTCGTTTCTGGAAGGTGGGCGAAAAGAAGTTAAAATACCCCGAAGAGTATGGTTGGAGAAGTATGTGGTGTTGATGTTTGTTGTATCGCACAATAATTGAGACATTGCTTTCAACCCATTGGCAGGGTTTTCTCCACTCTGAAGATGCAAAATTTTCAATGCTGTATTACCAACCAGGGCATCTGCAAACAGCATGGTTTGGGCACCATCACCGCCAACATAAACATCACACATATTACCAGCAAGTGTCAATTCCTCCATTGCGCTTCTTGGATCCTGCAGAAGTGTTGCAATTAAACCGTATCCAATCTCAGTTATTCTGTTCCTACTCAAATCAATCCTCTTGGGAGTTAATGCGGGATTCTCACGAACTTCCACGACAAGCTCTTCTACCAAATCATCATCAATGTCATTCTTAAAAAATACAAGTCTTTCCAATGGAGCTCCTCGCCTCATGAGAGGAGCCATGAGTGAGTGCATTCCCTCACGGTCGAACGACCCCTTTAAAAACGTCATGTCTTGCAGATTGTTGTTGCTTTCCAAAAAGGGAGTTAGCAATTGAAACATTTCCATTCCAAGCCGACGAATACATTCCCAACGGACATCCTCTAGTGATCGTTTTATTTGAACACCCTCGCAGAGCAATTTGATCTTTTGACTCAAATCCTCTACGGATCTATGACCCCCCCCCAGAAGATGATTTGCCTCAGTTGAGTATTCCTTCCAACGTCCCGCCCTAACTCCCCAATTTCAGCATCCTCGATAATTGGGCCATTGCGAGGAGGATCTCGAGCGGATGCAATTTTCAAAATAGTGATGCTTGGATCATTGCGCTTGATTTGAAGCCACTTCTCCCTGCTAGTTAAAATCCACTTCTCCCCGCTAGTTAGGAGTATCGTGTGCATTTGGATACGCTGTGGTTCGTCAAGTAATTCCATCGTGACTTCTAGTTGACTGCTGATGTTTTGCGGTGGTAACTTTTTATCTCTGTGCCACTTCTATGATTATTGTGATGAAATCCGAATGCGGGCGACTAGCAAGCGTCTAGATTATTCAGCATAGAGTATGTGGTAGATATTGAATGATTATTGTGATGGAATCCGAATGTGATGTGGGCGACTAGCAAGCGCCTAGATTTTTCAGTATATGTGGTAGATATTGAAGGGTTTTGCTTGTTGATTGTTGGGCTCTAGTGTTTTGAGTCGAGGGAGTGCGTACTAAAAGCTAGCGCGGCTTGATAATATAACAGTTAGCAGAGTACCCTCACGAGTCGCTCGGATCATTTAGTGAGGCAAGAGAGCAAGGTGCTGGTGGCGGGATGGAGGCCATTCAGCATGGCAGTGAAATGGATGGAGGCCGTTACGGCTCCAATTTTTGAAATGATGACGAGATCTATTTTTCCATTTTTGTCGGTCCCCCGACGCTGATTTTTAAATTTTACAAGACACATAAAGGTAACAATATTTAAATAAATCGATATCACCTATGTGCATTGAAATATTTCGTGATTATAGAGTAGGTGATAGTAGGTATCGTACTATCGTGTAAATAACGACTGACTTCGGACCTCTTCGGACGTTGATAATAAAAATAGAACACAAAACACAATCACTATCCTGGGAATCGTTATTATTTATCATACTTTCAACCTATTGCCTCTATTAGTCCACAGTGTTCACCACCACTGCCGCCTCTCTCTCTTTTCAGAGCCTCCATTCTACGCTCGCCCCTTCGCTTTATCTCTCTAGAGAGCGTTGCAATATTACCAAGGCAAAAAATCACGATAACGAATATATAATGTTGCGTCGCAAACAAGCAGTCTCCTCCAATGGTGGCAATAATGATCATCAACAAAATCAAAAACAACAACATCAACAACATCATGCTAATGGAAAAGGCAGCAGCCACGACATTGACGACGACAATGATGATGATGATTCTCGAGGAAGATCGAAATCATTCCTGCCAAAAAATGCCATTGTTTCTTTATTTTTCTTGGCTGCATTTGCATTATTCTTGATTAGTTATCGATATAAGTCGTCGTTGAAAGGAGGTCATTATTCCATCTCCAACGCTGTTACTGTTACTGCAACTGCAACGAATAATAATGTCAATATCAATACAGATAATTCGAGAGGATTGCGAATCCAATCCCTTTCCAACAATCCCAACGAAAATAATAAATCGACCGACGACCACCAAAACACCCTCTCCCCCACCACCCAACGAACCCTCCACATCCTCTTCTCCACCGACTGCTCCACCTTCCAACACTGGCAATCCTACCTCTTTTTCCACGCGGCACACACCATTTCCCAACCGGGGTACATCACCCGCATCGCCTCGGGATGTTCCGAATCGCAGAAAAAGGACGTACTGGCATGGCATTTGCAACACGTTCAGAATGGAATGAGTGCGAGGTATCGTATACATTTCACTCCGCATTTCAGTGGGGTGAAGGATGAGGTTACGGGGGAGATTAAGGGGGATTACAAGTTTTTTAATAAGCCGTTTGGTTTGAAGCATTTTTTGGAGTTTGGGGAGTTTATGGGATTGGTGGATGAGGACACGGCGAATGATGCAAATACCGGTGGTACTGCTGGAGAGGAAATTATGAAAATGAAGGATCCCAATTCCGTCATTATTTTATGCGATCCCGATTTTTTATTAATGAGGCCTCTCACGGATGATTTTTCGAATGAGAAGGAGACCATTGTGTCTCCGAGACGAAGGGCATTTTTCGAAAATCAACAAAAAGAGCAGCAAAATCAACAACAACAACAACAACAACAATCAAAACAATCCTCATCGCGGTACATAGTATCCCACGGCCACCCCTTCGCCCAAACCTACGGACTCGGAACCCAATGGCGCAAATTCGGCATTGACGCCATCACCAACTCCACCAATTCTCCCGCCAAGGATGTCGATCAAACTCATGGTCAGTTGCTCTATCCAGCGGGACCGCCGTATATTGGTACGGCGGAGGATATGTACAAGATTGCGGTCAAGTGGAGTGAATTTGCTCCTAGGGTGCATAAGGAGTATCCTCATTTGTTGGCGGAGATGTGTGAGTATTAGTTATTTTGTTCTTGTTGTCGTTGTCATTGCTTTTGTTGTGTTTGCAATTTCTTCATCATTTCCATGTCAATGCAAGCTTTTGCTATTTCTAATTCATCTTTATTTGTTTCTCCTATGCACACATTATCTTTGTGCATGCTTTTTATTTTTGAATAAATAATGCATCGCGCACATCAGATGCCTACTGCATAGCCGCCGCCCATGTCCAACTGCCACATATCCTTATTGACTCAATGATGATCTCCTCTGCAGGTGTAGGCGGCGAAGGATGGAAGTTCATTCAAGATATACCATCGTTGGAAATTTGTCCCGTTGCGGCGCATCCCACCCATTCCCACTATCCTTTGCCAAATGGTGAGTTGGGAATTATTTGATGATTATTTTTTATTTGCCATTGTTCCTAAAAAGTGGGCATGATTTGAAAACAATTATTATTTCTAATGCTGCTACATGTATTCGTACATTTGCTTGTTTCTTTTTTCGTTTCAAAGTTATTCACTTTTGTCAACGCTACGAAGTAGACAAGTACTTTTATGCCAAACGCAAAGTACCCCATGATATATTCACGTGCGATTTTCCCTTACTGGTGGAACCTCCCATGAATCTCGGGTCGGGAAAGTATTTATCTTTCGTTCCGAATGGCAGGCCCGAAAGCGAGAGGAAGGAGATGAGTCCCGAAAAGGAAAAAATGCAAGGGTTTGTAAGAACAAAGAGCTGACCACTAGAGAGGGGTGATTTGGTTGGTCAGGCATTTTATTAACATTTGAAATTAACATTCGCATTGTCCTCTCTCTTTCCACACAGGTGGTGTGTGCCTTGACAAAGGCGGTGAATGAGGCGAGTCTTTATTTTAAGGAACGGCATTGTGAGGGTGGTGGAAATAGAAGAAAGGTGTATGATATGTGGGCTGGTAAAGACGTATCGAAAGTGGAATGATGAAAGTTTTGAAATATTGGTGCATTTTTAGACATCATTTTCAATTGGTTTATAATTTCTATCTATAATGATTTTATCGCGCATGATTATAATTATTTGATTAAGCTTCCGAGAAAAATCTGTTAGCTACTAATTGCATTGCTAAAAGAAAGAAGAATTGTTTTTGTTGAATGCTGAAGAATTGCAAGACAATGTATTTTCTATAATTTAATGTAAACCTCTGTGAAACAGTATCACTTACTACTACATGCATTATTAAAGCATTTGTGATTTATGGACTATAATGAAGTATTGTCGAAGGCTAATTAATTGCAAGACAGTATATTTCCTAACAGACGAATTCTAGCCAAATTCAACCGTTGGTAATGACGGCCATCTTTTTGCACCGTATAATCGCACGACTGTATGGCGTGATCATTTAGCACACTGATCTTGATGGACGTAGTGCGCCTTCTTGCCTTGCCAATTTTTGCCTTGACAAATTTGAATAACCTTTGATTTAGATGGTCACTTCCAATATCATTGAAAGTACCATGGTTGCAATAATCGAAGACATCAACATTCGTCATGGTAGATGATGAATTTGATCTGATACTATCAAAGCATTCTTTTATTGTCTTGTCCTCCTTTGATGAGTACGACCTATGCGCTCTCTCGTATTTGTTGGTGTATTTCTCACTGCAAATGGCATTTGTTGTCTTGAATATAAGGTGCTCGGCACCGGCTTCTTCCGCCGCCAATAATGTGTTCTCCAGCCATTGTTCGTAGTTCACCCATGTCTCTGCGACACAGCCCTGTTGGTTTCTTCCCATCTCCTGAAAATGGAGCCACCACAATCCCATATTCGCAATGACGATTTGCGGTCTAAGAGTCTTCATGAGATTATACGATGATTCAAATTCGGGGCACTGATCATCAGTAAATTTAGGCCCCCAAATAAATCTAACTTCTGTTCCATCGGCTAATTGAGTTTCCGGTATTTTTGGGATGCCATTGCATGTCAACTCTCCCCTTCCAGTGTTAGACATTCTGCATTTTTTCCAAGTGTCGTTTACTAAGTTGACATTTGCTTCGCTCAAATCCATTGTTGCAAGAGATGACAAAACTGTAGAATTGTTCGTGTTCAAAAGTTTATGCAACCACATGTTCATGTTTCGCAGTGTCGAGTCGCCAAACAGAACGATTCGCCGGCCACGAATCGAACTATCCATTAGGTCTGAATCGAGACCGGGAAAATAGATGTGTTCATTGTGGCGTTCATCAAAAGATGACCACGGGCGAAGTCCGAAGTGTTCTTGATCCGATTTTATAACGTTGGTGAGAAGTCGCATACCCTTTTCGGAACACGTTATTGGCAATGTCCCATTGGCAGTGGATACTTCGTTGTTCGTATTAACAACATGAGACGATCTATTATTCTCGATTAGAAGTAGCTTTCTCGGGGGAAACTCTGATTGTGACAGAAACACCATTCGCGTGAGTGCCAGCGCACAAATTGCGATGCAGATGGTGTGAGATTTGGGTGACTTCATATTAGGTATTCCCAAGTATTGTTTGTTTTCGTTGATTTATCGCAATACTAAAATGTTTTAATATCACTGATATCTGCCATTTTTTATTCTTGCAGTCCTGGTGATGAGCAAGAATTGTAAATTACATACAACATACATACTACTACGACATCTTTCGCCGATATATTTTTAGTTGGTGATGGGTATGATAATAATATTATTATGGTACTATGTAGTATTGTAACTCTGTTTGTTATTGGATGGAGTTGAAATGGAATATATTTCAATTGTTTCAATTGGAGCACGATCGATTGCTTGGAGTAGATAGAGCATATGTAGCGCCAATAGCGCATGTCGGCGACCAACGGGCGAAAAAAAAAGTGAACGCCGAACGGAGTGTACTAGTATTAGTTTTGATGTACCTCTCTATTAGAAGTAAATACCTATTGATATATCGTACCACAGTATGGTCTACGTACCCTACAAGATTTCTCAACGCAGTGTTATGTCACGTTCTTTATTGTTCTATTGATGACGTCAGTGTGACGTCGAGATGAATTATTCTGACGTAGTAGGCATTAGCAACTGCCTGCCAAATTGGCCAGGTTACTGAGAAGGTGTCTTTGCTAAAGCTGGTGTTATGACAGAAGGAGCAACAGTGGTATGCAATTTTGCATATGATCTCAAGGCAGGTTCAACATTGTTGCTGAATTGTATGCTGGGGCATGCAGCAGCTCAGCAGTGGTGACAAAGGCAGTGAAGTTGCTGGTGAAGCAGTTGCATGTTGCAGTGACTGTTGATGCTAAAGTTGAGGGAGATGGAACTAAAAGCACCATTCAAGCCCTTCTCAACATGGGAACCTTCAATGTTGTAGACGGTAACAATAAAAACAGTGGTGCAGTAGTCAAGACATTTTGTGCTCGTGCTGATGTCTGGGACAACACCAATACCACATCTGCGTCTGGCAGCGTCAGTGTCATGGCCTACATGATGACGGTGACCACCTACACCACATTTGCTCTAGATGGAACCTTTGACACTACTGTTTCCACCTCTGAGTTTACAGCTGCTGATGCTGAGGCTGCAGCCACCTGTGAAATTGGCATGTCTTCTGCCTTTGGAGCTTGTGACTCTAGTGCAAGTGAAAGTGAAAGCGCTGTTGCGATTGGTTCCTTCTTGGATATCTGTGTTTCCATTGCTGATGCTGATACGGATGCCAAGATTAAATGGATCAAGGATGTCACAATCACAATCAAGGATGAAGAGACCGGTGGTGCTATTCTCAACACGCCCATATCTGATGTTGGAGTCATCAATTTTGTCACTACTCGTCTTGCACCCAATGTCAACAATAATTCTACTTCAGCCAAGACTGAGTTTGCAAGCTATGTCACGATTTCAACCCTCATGATTCCCAAGATTTACAATGAACTTAGTGGTGGTTCTTCCTTGTTCAAAATCACAGGAACCGTGGAACTCCATTACATTCACCATCTTTCCTCTAGTGAACGTTGTCTTCAGTCTGAGGCGGCGGCATTTTCCATGGAAGTGGATTTGATCAAGAATGACCTCCCCCAGGTGGCCATGAATGAAGAGGACAGTGGAGCCATGAGCGCCAGTGTTGGCATTATGGCATTTTATGCTGGAGTTGTGGCTTTGTTTTAATTGGTGGGCGGATGTCATCAAGAGCAGGACGGCAGATGCTGCATTTGCAAGGTGGTTTCATGTAGTGATGGATAGAAGTAAGCATCAATTGGGCTGAGCAGAGATGGAGACAAGAGAGGTTGGATTACATTATATTCATGTTTTTATCATGATATGTTTGAGTAGATATTATTGTCAATACAGAGTATTTCATTGTTGAGGCAGCGCATTTATGTTTGGAAATACAATTTATATTAATATTTTAACTGTTTTAACTGGGAAAGCTATTTGATCAAAATAATCACCAGTGTATTTTATTTATTATTTAGTTAGAATTATGTTATTAGATACAATTATGGATGGCCATGAGCACTTCATATTATCCCATGTCAGTAGTAATAATAATTTCCTTGCTTGCCTTTTGCGTGCATCTTTTACAGTTTTTATCACGCACATGTTCTCGTGCAAAATATGCAGTTATTGTACATCTTGATGTATTATTTTGGCTTGTGACTGATTTATCATGGTGGCGGCCATATTATATTATATTAGTCAGTTATGCGAGGGCATGTAATATCAATGCATAATGACTCTGTAGGAGTATTCCCTTGTATTTGTAATATTGTAAAGAACTTTCTTTGATATTCATACAACTAAAGATCACGTTTTCTCAATATCTATAGTTTAACCAAGTTCTATTGGGAGTGGCTGTTACGGTGATTGTTTTGTTGCTTATTTCCAAGATGTAGAATATGTTTAATTGGAGTAGTTGTTATTTTTGATGAATATTGTGAGTTGTTGTCTTGGTCTTGGTTAACATGATTTTGTTGTTTTGTTGCTGTTTTGAGACATGATAGTATAATATTATCATATCATGTTGAGGCTTGGATGTTTGTCAATATTTGTGATTCGTGAGCTTCGTAAAAAAACGACATTGCTAGTACACATACTGGATGAAATCATGTTTTATTTATGAATTTTGTTGCAAACTCAATGAAATGCTTCATCTTTTGTGGTAGATTATTACAACATCTTCACAATAGACACGGTGATTCACAGTGCACTAATCACATGTACAATATAATAAAATGATGGCAAATGTATAATTATATGTTGAACAGCATTTAAGGAGATAAAGCGTCCATAAATATTGACAAGTCATCATTTGCTTCGGACAGGTCCAATTCATGTATGTGAGTCATCGCTGCATGAAA
This sequence comes from Conticribra guillardii, assembly GCA_036939335.1. NCBI lineage: Eukaryota > Bacillariophyta > Thalassiosirophyceae > Thalassiosirales > Thalassiosiraceae > Conticribra > Conticribra guillardii. The sequence continues at coordinate 10,561 of JALLAR010000405.1, forward strand.
AGATGCAAGATAGTAACCTGTCTCGCCGTTCAATTTGGCGGGATCGCACATTGTCTGGAGTAATGCAGCTACACAATAAAAACATGCGTTCGTTCAAATGTGTGTTAGCTCATCAAAACAACGCCCGAAATTGAAATAGTTGTCAAAATAAGCAAGCAAATAAATGAACTTACACAGAGCGGATGGTCTTTCAATATTAGCCTGAACAAAGCAGAAAATAAATATGGGTAGGAAATCATCAGCCCCTAAAGCCTTCGTCTTTGTAACTACTTTTCCGTCGAAGAAAGACTCCTCCGGAACATAAGTGCGTTCTTCGGAATCTAGATTCACTATCTCTTTGGCAGCATCAACAATTGCACGCAGTTTAACACATGGTAATGTGCTTCGCCCTACGCCCTCTTGTAAGATTTTTGAGACGGATTTCCAATCGGATGGGCTCCTGTGCTCTATAATTATGAAGTTCGAATGGTAATAAATGTGAGAATCATGCAATTATTAGCAAAAGAAAAGACAGGTGTGCATTATTTGTACCTGGGTGGATTCTAAAGAATGATTGAGGCCTATTGGTTAACGCCTGCGACAAATGATGAAGAAGTTCGAATAGTGAGAATTGCGAGAATCCGTTGGTGTGAACTGGTATAAACAAAGTGCGAAAGATGGTGTGTATTACTCATACCTTAGTTTTGTGTTTCATCTCAATATCGTCATTCAGCCATGCATAGACAAGATACTTTGATATTGTGCTTCTCAGTGGCACATACACCTCAATTTCAACTTGCTCACGCACCGCTTCAAGAAACAACTCATCTCTTATTGAACTATCATTATCATCTCTTAGTGCGGCAAAGTCTCTCCTTTGAGAAATGGAAACGAAATCATCATGGCAGCCCTCTCTGCAAGGCAACAAAAGACAGAGAGAGAGAATATATATTATTGTTAATTGGTAACAGTCAGCAATAGTCGCTTTCTTTTTCTGAACATTGTGACTACTTACAAAATGAGCTCCTGAAGATTATCAATAAAATCTCGTATTTTTTCTACATCCTCTGTCGCTGTGTCCTTGTCTATCGTGAACTGGCTAGGTTGCTTGTTGAAACCGGCTGGGGTTTCAGAAACGACTTTTTTCTTTGCTGCATCAATGAACTGCGACACTAGCTGTTCTACTGAAGGAAGTAGAAATATCCGATACACATACCGTTGTATGGAACGTTTTAAATGAAGCCTTGCGCTAGCATCCGATTCTGATTTGGTGTTTGAAGTTCTTGTGCAGTAAGATGACTCGCTGATAGCCACTTGGTTGTTCAATGCCAAACTAGCATCATTGCCATCTGATAGTACTGTATCGCAACCAACAAAAGTTTGAAGGTGCACTGCAACCTCTGCAAGATAAGGATGGAGACGCCCTCTGTATACCCCTGCATATCATAAATGTAATAATGGCATAATTTAATGGTGTTAGCATACATTGAATAACATTTTCGAGTGAGAACACAAATAACTCACCACCAAACATCCTTCGAAGAAAAATCTCTAATTGACTACGACGTATTTCTTTGGAACTTGCTGAATCTGAAGCCTCGCTCGACATCCCGGCAAACCCGCCCCAACCAATTGAGGGGAATGGAATATCTCGAACCGTTTTGTCTATGCGCATGACGGCCGATCGCAAATCTCTAAAATCGGTGTAGTATCTCGCAGGTGCATACCACTCCATTCCACTCTCAACATCATAACACCAAATTGTAAATGCCGTGCGATTTTTGTTATCCACAAAACTGTTCAGTATACGCACACAAATTGCTTTGCGGACTCCCACCAGTGGAACAAATACATCACTTGGATCACCCATGGCATTCGTGATGTGCCTCTCGGCCATGGGGTACGCGATTCCCCCACCTCTTCGGTTTAATACATCGCCATTCGACTCGCCGATTTTACCACCCAAAAAGAGATTCTGTACTTCGGCATCATCTCCATCCAATCCTGCATACAAATCCGCAAGCACCGCCGCTTCTCTTGATAGTTTTCCATTGATTGGTCGTGCAGGCGATTGTATCATATCTCCTCCATGGCGAGACAATCTCCAGTCTTCGATCATGGGCGTTGATGGAGCATACGATCGAATGTTTTTTGCAAATTTGTACGAGAAAAACGTTGGTGTGTCCCCATCGTCTGCGAAAAAGGATGCGTAGTAGGAAGGCTCCACGTCTCTAGCATCCAGATAAGGACGCAGTGTGAAATCAGTCGAGCGAAGTCGAAATGATAATTTGGACTCCCACTGTCGTGTTCGATTTGTAAATATTCGAATTTGTTGGGTTGCAATGACTTCTTCCTTCCCACGCTTGATTAAATTACGCTGTGACAATGCTTTCGCAAATGGATGAATGCTTGGTCCTTTGGGTTTGGGTATTGGAGTTGATTTTTTATGTCGACCATTTGAGGATAAGCGGGATTGTGCTTCTGCCTTTATCGGTGTGTTTGGGGCGCCGGTTCGAACTTGCGCCGACTTTGTACTACGGTGCATCGACTCATTATTCGGTCGTTGAAGCATCGCCAGAACTGACGCATTGTCCCTCTCCCTTTGAACATGAACGATCAGTGGACTAGGAGCTCTGGAAATTGCATCGGCAACACTCTTCAAAACGTCCTCCGTTGATGAGGATACCTCGTCATTGTTCGCTTTTCGATTCTCTCCATTCAAAATACCAGGGCAAGCCGTCCTTCCTTTCAAAAACGCCCCTCCATTCAAACCAATCAGTCGATCGCCAGGACGCAACCCCGCTCGAAATGCAGGACCTCCATTCTTTTCTTCTCCCATGCGACTACCACCACTTTCTTCCATGAGACCACCACCACCACCTCCTCCTCCATCATTCACCCCCATACTGCTAATATCCATCCGTGATCCATCACTCCACAATAATGCTTGAATATACACACATCCTTCATACTGTCTCAATGTCATGCCAAGACCCACGAAAGGATCTCTATGTATGACACATGTGAAGCAATCCGAAATGAGTAGCGGCGATGGCAGATTAATTGGGGCATCATCATGATCATCATTGTTGTTGTAGTTGCTAGTTCTACCTAAAGTACTACCAGAAGCGTGTTGTTGTTCCTCCTTCATCAATGGTGTTTCTAATAACGATTCAGTGGTTTCAAAATCTAACTGACTTTGCAATACATTGCGTTCTAACTCTTGTGTATCTACCCATGTGACGCTATTATTTGTTTGATTTGACTCGGAAGAAGAGTGTTGTTTCATTCGTTGATGCTGCCGTTGATGTTGATGTTGCCGTTGTGGTGGATGGCTGTGTTGTATTCGAACCAATGTGGAAGGAAGTCGCAAAAAATCAGTCGACGGCAGATGATGTTTGGAGAGAACAAAAAATAAAGGAGGGGCGTCGTTGTTTGCATTACAAATAGGAGACGAAGAAGAGTATGCAAAAGAGTTACGATGCTGGTCACGATGCGTTGGCGATGATGATGTTTGAAACGATTCATGCCGGGGATGATGCCGCTGTTGTGGAGAATTATTTGATGAAGAAAAGTCAAGGTTTGTTTCGCTATTTTCATTTGACTGTTGTTGTTGTTGTTGTTGTTGTTGTTGTTGTTGCTGCTGTTGCTGCTGCTGCTGCTGCTGCTGCTGCTGATCTTGTTTTTGATAATTCTCTCGATAATACTTTCGCCACACCTTTTGCCCCAACGCTGACGTAAATTGATGCTTTTCCAATAACAAATCCTCCTCCTGCTGATAATGCCATTGATGCTGCGGAAGGTGGTCAACATTATGATGTTGTTGTGCTCCATTAGTGTTTTGTCCGTTACTATTGCGAGATGCAACTACTCCACCTTCACCATTGGAATTCAATCCATGATTTCGAGTAAATAATGATGCGACACCACCCTCTTGATGCTGCTGTTGGTTGTTGTCATTTTGACACTGCCGCTGCCGCCGCTGCTGCTGCTGCTGCTTGTTGTTCTTTTCATTCTGGTGCAATAATAATGGAGCATCATTGGCGGTCGACGTAAAAATATGCAGCAGTAAATCTTCATCCGATGCAGCATTACTGCTGCTGTTGTTGTTGTTGTTGCTGTTGTTATTGTTGATGTTGTTGTTATTGTTGTTATTGTTGTTTTTGATTTGCCAATCATCGACGGCGGTGGAATCATCATCGTCGTCATTTTCGCGAGAAGAGCATTCGTCCGTGGTGGTGGTGGGCCAACCGACAAAACCACCATCCCCATCGTCGCTGCCGTCATTATTGCTATTGCCATCATGGTCGCTCTCGCTCTCGCTCCCATCATTGTAACTACCGCTGCTGCTGCTGCTGTCCCCCCCACCACCACCGCCGCCGCCGCCACTCATCATTATGGAAACCAAGGGAAATATTCGACGGGCGCTTCCAATTCGTTGTTTATTCTTTGGGCTTCTTCTTGTTGTTGTTGTTGTTCGTTGTTTGGGAGATTGTTTGGGATTGTGAGTATTCCTTGCCGTTGTTGCCGTTGTTGTCGTTGTTGTTGTTGTTCTTTTAGTACTCGCTGTTGAATCTCTTGTTGTTGTTTTGGAAGTGTTGGGATTCGTAATATGCAGTCCATGGGTGGAATAATTATTATTATTGGCGTCATTCGTTTCTGTTGTTTGTGCGTGATTGTTCATTCCGTTGACATCATTGTTCTTATTGCTGCTGCTGCGGTAATTACCATGGCGATTGATATTAGTATTGGTGGTGGTATTGCTATTGTCATTTGGATAAGGATCGCCGTGAATATTATTACCATCCAAAAAGGATGATAGACCGGAATGAATCACGCCTCCTCCTTGCCGTTGCTGGGTTTTAGCAGCAGCAGCAGCAGCAGCAGTAGCAGTGGCAGTAGTATTTGAGAGCCGCCGGTTATCAGTATCATTGGTTGTTGCGTGCCGATTCGAAACGAATTGATTTGGAAAATTATTTGCGACGAGGGCTTGTTGTTTTAAATAATAATCGACGCTATCGTTATTGGCTGGTTGGCGAGGCGGACTTTGTTGTTGTCGTTCTCGTCGTAGTAGAGGCAAATGACCGTGGCGGCTGCCATCGCGACAAGATCCCGCTAGTACCGCGTCTTCGGCGGCAGTGTGGTTGATCCCGTCTGTGGAATGATGGTCGTGTCGTCGACGCGTAGGACTTGAACTCTGCCGTTGTTGTTGTTGTTGTTGTTGCTGCTGCTGCTGCTGCTGTTTCCCGTGATACAATTCCATGAGTGTATTTTGAAAGACGGGTGGTGGATTATTCATGCCCGTGATAAAAATAATAATATATATTCATATAATATTATTATTATTGTACGTCCTCGCTGCTGCTGCCTTTTTTACCATGTGTCGTTGAGAGATTCTTCGGTCGTTGTACATAAAATTAATAATATCATCATCATCTTCTATCGCGGTGTTTTTATCGCAGTTGCGACCGTTTGTTGCGACTTGGCGATTCTATTTTTTATGATTCTTGTTTGAACATGAGAGTGAATGAGAGCGAGAGAGAGAGAAGGAGATGAAAGATAATAATTACTATGGTATGGTAGTATTGTAGGTAGTGTAGAGCTGTCTTGTTGTCAAAAACAAATGCATAATATGGTAATTGTACAGCAGCAGCTCGAGCTGTTTTACAATTTTACCACTTAAAATTATGT